>JAQFXZ010000726.1:0-16049 GCA_034694025.1 Ceratophysella scotica | reverse complement strand
ACATCCTGCATAAACTGCTCAAAGTCTTAACTGGATTCTGAAGGTGTGGAAAGCTTCTGTTCAGAACGAAAGTCGTCAAATCAGTAAAGCCAACTGGGTAACTCCAGTACTGAAGGCAAGTCCTGAGCCCAGAACCCAGTCACCCCAACCTAATTATAAGAAGTCGGGAAGGAAAGCCGAAAGAACCACTTTGTATGATTTTTAATAAAAGGAAAGTGAGTTTTTGTGTGTGAAAGCTTTTGTGTTTATTAGTGTGGATGTGGGAAGTTTCTTGTTCGTCTTGGCAGAACTCTTTCCTTTTATGCAGATGAGAATGAGAGCTGGAAGGAATCAAATAACTTCCCTGCCCAACCCACTACGACTTGACTAGTGGCAACCAAGGACTTGTCCTAGATCCAAATACAGAAGCCCAGAACATGTCATCTCTATTATCATCCGTCTCTCCCTTCACACAAATTGAAATAAAAGGGAAGGAGGTGAAACGCGGGCGGAGAAAGCAGAGTGAAATGCATGAGTGCTTTCTTCCTCACTCAAACCCATTCTCATCAGTTGAGTGCCGAACGGAGACAAAAAGCAAGGCAGTGAGGCAGGAGACAGGCAAATCAGTAGCTCGACAGTTGGGCAATCATGGTTTGAGCTTGGACAGTTCGGAACTGGAACCTGGTACTTGGGCATGGTACAATTTACCATATTCTTTTAATATTTATTAATTAAGAATAATTCAACTGAATAATCTGCCCGTATCCAGTTCCTCGCCCTGCAACTGCCCCTAGCCCAAAGATTCCTGCCTGAACTGTGAGGTGTGAAGTGGTGAGGAGGTGAGGGATCTTTTGAAGTGTGTCGTGCTGAGTGGAGACATATAGGGAGAAGGTGAGGCTATAGAATTTTCTACATGAGTGAAAGCATACAATGAGTTGGTGGAGGCCGAAGCCTTGCCTATTCATCATGAGCATTAAACAATACTTCGCTCAGGAGCGTCTCTCCCATCTTTTGTGTGTGTGTTTGAGGCGAGGTAATGCATTACGGATTTTGTGGTGTGGCGGTGTGTGGTTCGTGTCTTAAGTGGCAAGTGTCTGGGAACTTTCACCGTGAATCCAGAGTTTCACCATCTCTTTTGTTGGACATGGTGAGAGGCTCCAAGGTAGTGCTTCGCACGAAACCGGTCATCCATTCGGACCAGGCAGCTTATTCGAGCATATCTGGGTTAAAGCATTATGCAAGGCTGGTGCGGAATTGAGCCTGGGCGGATATGCATTTTGAGTGACTGATCCGATTGAATTGGGGTCCGTGCGGAGTTGTGCTGTGAGCCTTGGTGAGCACAATGTGTGAGGTGAAGTGTGAAGAGCGTGGTAGTAATTACAATTAGTGGTGACTAATTAAAGAGACGGTGAATGCGGAGAAGGGAGACGAAGTGAAATCAAGAATTGTCAGCCAAACAAACGGATTACTCACAAGGGTGATTCATTTGTCATTTTCTGCTCCACGTAGAAAAGGAAATGATAATCAGAATGGAAATGAGTGGAAGGCATAAATTTCGTCCACCATTGCAACTGTTCTATTGTGGCGTGGAGATATAGAATATAGAGTAAACTAGTTAGAAAAATTAGAAAGAGGAAAGAGTGGTACTCACAGCTTTCTATATCTAATGCACAAATTTGCCTGTCCATAGGGAAGAACTGAAGGTCCATAGGACATGACGCAGTCACAGTCAATCTGTACACAAATCAGAGAATCAAATATTAGAAACTGATCACATGGATTAGACTTTAGTTAGCTACAGAAGAACCAGGTTCGTTTGCTTGGACGCGACAATTTATGAATAATTAAGGTTAGGTGACTTCTTGAAATTTTTATTTAAAAAATCAGAAAGCTGAGTTCCACAGATTTATGTTCAATTGAAAATATAACCGATTCAAGAAACCCGAGAAATTTCCCAGATTTAAGAAGCGGACAAAAAATATTTCCCGCGATTCTTAAAAATAAGTTGCAAGTGCAAGCATTATGCTGACATGCAGGAATAATTAAAGGAGGAATATTGTTTATTCGCAAAAATTTATAATTCGTTTTGTGTGAAGGTTGGCAACTTAAAGCTAATTATTGCTATTTTTTAAAAATAATATGCGATTTAAATAATCGAAAATGCTCTTTGCTCTCAGCTTGAAGATTCGAAATAAATTCTAAACCCTTTTTATCGGTTACATTTTCAGCGGACCATGTTGGCTGGTTTTTCAAGTGACACAAGATATTCTCGAAAATGGGGACCATCCAAGCTTAAGTTACTTGGCTAGTCAACCAAAATTTGATTAACGAACCCAGGGTATTAACTAGTCATGATTACGTAAATAAATCTAAATAAGTACTCTTATATTCGATTTTCCTAGAATAAAACACTTTAAAACAGTTCAGCTGTGTATTGGATTGTACTCCACACGCATGGGAATGTGGAAAACCGGAAGCACCTTCTCGCTTGTTGTTCTATGTAGTCAAGAGCAATCTTAAAGTATAACTTGCAAAAACTACTTGAATATTATACTCAACGTTGATCCGAATTTTTGCTGAGAAGTTAAGATGTTTTTCAAGAAGCTATTCTTCGCGGCTTCGAAATAAGTATACAAGTTTCAATTTTTTAGACAAAGTTTTTGATCCCGAGATTAATTTGAATCCTTGCTTAAAAAAATATATATTGAGAGTTGTACAAGATTTCTCGGAAACTTTCAGTGGCTTTATTACTTGGTGATGGGCAGTTTATGCTGCGCTATGGTGTTTTTCTATTTAAATTATACAACATGTTCATCGTAATCCTAATGAAAGGCCCAAGAATCTCGAACAAACAAGCAAATTATTTCTGATCGAGTGTCCTTCACCTCATCTCTTGCCTACATACATTATAATATCGCACTAGCAAAACTGCATTATACATAGTTGAAAAGCTTTGACAGCGAGCTACTCTATGAATGCTGTTTGTTTTAGATTCAGCCTTTGACGCGGGCTGATGGATTCCAGTGGTCCAACGAGAGTTGCTGCAGAAGAGCTATGAATAATTTGCGAGGGAAGGACGAGATATGTGGTTTTTAAGAAGGACGAGATATGTGGTTTTTAAGTCCTCAGGTGTGATTCGAAGTCACACATGGTTTCGGAATTTCCTCAGGTGTGGCGGACTCCCCAAAGCACTCAGAGGAAGGACAGTGGGAATGCTTCCTCTGAACTAGTTCTCCTAGTTGATCTAATTAATTAGTTGGGAAGTGGATGATAGTCGGACTGGATGATGTGGGCTGTCAAAGCACGAGTCTAACTTAATTAAAACAGTTGACTTTCTAACTCACAGCTAGGTCCTCGCACAGTGCCGAATCAAAACTAGGACATTCCGGGTATAAGGAACTGGGCCGCTCTTGTATATAGAAATTATACATCTCTGAGTCTAAACAATCTACAAATATTCGCGTATCTGCAGTGGTTTCCTTGCTCATCGTGGTAAATTAAATTGGGAGACGAAGCTGCCGTTCTTATTCAGTAGCCAACATTTGAATCCGTGCAGATCTTGCAATTGAATTATGATTTAGGCTCTGTTTGGTACGAATCCGAATAGCTTTAAATTCTGCCACTAAACAAAATTGGTAGCCGGAACGTTTGGCGAAAGAAAGTTAGGCGAAACGCTTTTTTGGGGTACTTGTGACTTATGTGCGAGACCGCGTGGACAATGGCTAATGGCATGCGAAAAACATTAAACTACGAAAAGGAATATCAAAATCGGCTAAACTCGACTTTACGAATTAAGCGCCACCTCTTTGGCGCCTCTGCCAAATTCTTGGCCGATTTCAACTCCAAACAGAAAATTATTTGTCAAAATTCACCTCTTCTGGTGGACTACCTCGCCTTCAAAAAAATATATAGGAAGTTCGACACACGACTAGAGGCTCCGTGCCTTGCCTTTAGTACAAGTCAACTTGATCATCAAGAATCGCTGTTGTTTAACTATGATCTGCACAAATATGTAAGCATGCGTTTGTCAAGTTTGAACGTAGTTGATCCTACCTTTGCTAAAACTGATTTTTTTTTCAAATAAACGCACATACACATTTGGCAACATGGCACGGCACAGGGTGTCTTTCGGGATAGTGTAAACTCTTTTCTATAACTATTTCCAACGCAGCTTGTACAGTATCTGTAAAAAATTTATTGCGGTAGAAGACGGATTAATCGGTTAAAACTTAGAATTTGGATAGCAACATGAGCCCGTTTACGCAAGGAGAAAGTTTCTACTCTGTACCCTCCACTCCATATATCTGGCAGTCCTATCTCTCCAGTGGTATCCTGGCTTATCTTATTTAGGTATAGAGGCGTAGCCCGAGTGAAAGTGAATCTCCAGTTTGTCGCTCGTACAATTTGTAGTATTTGGGAAGCCTAAATATTGTAGAGAGGAGGAAATCAATATGGTGAAGAGGACATAAGTGAGGCGGTTCGTGGGGAGAGACTCCGTTTGTAATATTTATCTTCAACTTAATTCTCCACGCCTTCCCTTTCCATTAATCTGAGCAAGGCCTGAATGTCCCTGTCAATTGAGTCAAACCGCCTCGGAGTCAGCCCACCGTCCTCTCCCACTCCGTCTTTGTCAGACGAGCTCTAATTAAACCTCAACCAACTATTTATCTTACCGCCCTTCCAAATTACACATTGAACAGCACTCTAATTATATATAAGCCACCTTCCCCAAACCAGGTTTGCTTTGATTTCTTTCCACTTCCTACTTCTCCGACTTCCCATGCAACTACCACTACCCGTGCCCCTTCAATGCAAAAATTACCCTTCTGAACATAATTGTACGCTTCGTTCGTTCCGCTTACAGTAAAGCGACAGCGGTGGACTAAAAGAACACATTTGTCATAGAAAATGTTCAGCTTGTTTGCTAAACATTCTTGGGAAGCCATGCTCACTATTTCGTGCAGAGAAACCTAAATCATTATGTAAATTCAAGCTTATTCCATATGCTAATTGCATTTTGTACGTTAAGATTTTGCAGTATTTTAATTTTGCCGGCAAAGTACTTCATAAATATGGACAGAATATGCCCTGCAGGCAGAGGTTAGCGATTCTGCAGTATGATGAGTAATATTTATGTTCCAATCTACATCAAATAGCCTCCTAAGCATCATACACTGTGCCACAATGCACAAAAATCATGTCGTGTCAAATAAATAGGAGAAACCACATCATCTTAAATTGGATGAGCGATGAAAATGCACGCGTTAATCCGAATTCATGTAATTTTAAACGCAAGGGTTAGAATATATAGATGCAGATGCATTTTATTGTCGTAATGATATGGCTTGCAGTTTGTTTAACCTAATAGGTACCTATATTATTTATCCCATGACATTTTGAAGAAGCTAATCCTTAATAGCCACAGCTGCCGACTACGACTATACTACTGTACGACTATTAGCAATGAAAATTTCAGCTTTCTGTACTTTTTAGTGACACATCGCACGGTATATTGTACCTCTATATACATTATTTACTTTAGAAACTAAGCCTGAAAATAGCCCGAAACAATTTACAAATAATTAATTTGTGCAATGCCGACCGCCGAGCTTCATATACTCGACTCTGACGGACCATGCTACCTCATGACATAGATTAACCCATTTCCCCACAAGGCATCGCGATGCTGTGCAAATTTCGTTTATGTACACCAGAAATTTTCCGAATTCTACAAAATAAATGTTTAGGTTATCTTTGGTTAAGCCCAATCATATTTAACAATCAGGGCGGGTTTAGCCTAAACTACAATTTATCATAGTTTTGCAGAAGTTTTCGAACATTGGTCGTTTTCGGGCTCTCCTAACATAAGATTTGCACCTCCCGTGGGCAGATGTACGAAACGGTCAGGCCTGGACTACCAGCCTGACGTTAAGCCGCATCTCTTGGTATCGTACAGCGCAGTGCTTCCATCATTGTAGATCTATTGCGTGATTGCGTGGGATTAAGAACACAAAGTTTCATATCTGCTTGTTATCAGGATGACAACAGAATTGGAAGTGCTCAACGACAGATAATGTTAATCCACCCCCGTTGAGATGCTGTGCAGAGAAGGCACGCACGCGTCCAATACACAGTTGAGAAAAAGAGAAGGAAGGTTATTGGAAGACGTGTTTGAGTTGAAGAAGTTTGTACTTACCGAATAGACCTAAGGACGTGTCCTTCTTGATCAATTCGTAAAAACTCATTACTCGTCGTCGCTATGTGGAAGTAACTTTTTTTCTCATTAACGAAAAAGGTGTCCGGCACCCACATAGTCTGAACAAACTCTGAGCCAACCTAGAAAAGAAAGATTGGAGCACAAAGAGAAAACTTGAATGAGAAGTCCGAACCATTAGTCAACTCCAATATCAGCCAGCCGCCTGCCACCTCAAACATTCCAACCACCAATAATCATTCATACTCCCCGTTCCTACGCTCCTCTTCAACACCCAAAACTTCTGTTCTCTCATTCCGACTCCCTACTCCACTACTTCTAGTTCACGACACGGAAAACTGGAGAAAGAATTACAAGAGAAACAGAATACGGAACAATTGGGTCAAGTGAGTCGGAATGAAGTTTGTAAAAATACTGAAATAGAGTCATTATTGTTTGTTGTCGGTGGTGGAAGATTAGGCGTAGATCTGGCATGACCCTGGAATTTGGCTGCATATCGGAGTGGCGGCTAGGCTAGAATACGCGTATTAGAATTTTTTTTTAAATTACAGAAAGTGTGCTGATTCCCGGTGCAGTGAATTTCAGTCGAGGGTCGGTCCAGGTTTGACGGAAGTAGAAATCCACAGTGAAATCCTTTGTGAGATTTCACAAGACGAGGTTTAAAACAAATATTCACAGATTAGTTATAAGGATCTCTTACTCATTCGGTTCTAAGACTACATGGAGCACACAGTGAGTTGGACAAACATTAATACAGATTAAAATAAGTCAAAGACGAGCATCGAAATCTCTGTAACGCCAGCTAATGCTTGATTTCCTGTGTTAATTGCTTTATTTCAAATGGTAGTCAAGAATTGGCACATGCCATATTCCAGCTTTAGAACAAATTCTTTGCTTGAATATGAACCTATTGATGTATAAACAGGTTTGCATGATATGAAATCTGCGAGAAATTGGCGATAAATCAAAATCGGAAAGCAGGTTCAACTGTTTTGCTAGTATTTGGCCATCTCACTGTGTGCATGTCCATGTAGTTAGTAGTTAAACAAGAGGAATTAATTAAATATAATAAAGAATGAGGAACTCAGAATGAAAAAGTTCTAAACATTCTCAAGTCAAACTACCAGAAAGAGCAAGATAGAGAAAGAATTCTGTAGAGCTACATACTGTTGGCCTATTCTAGAGAAAGGCTAGAAGGCTGACTACGAAATAATGGTACAGAGGATACAGAAGATAGAGAGATAGAGAGCGTGTTCGGCTCCTTGACCCAACTTCAGTCCTCCAAATCTAATTTAAATGGAATTAAGCTATTTTACCGTATCGGGCTTGAAAAAAAAATCGAAACTGGCCTCGTGTAATAAAGATTTAATAAATTGTATACCTTTGGCAAGGCTGGGTTCCAAATTCAATTAAAAATTTACGTATAATTGTGTCCAGTATTATTGAAATTGCAATCCGAATGGTTCCAAAATTCGGACTCGGTCACTTGGACAAAAACCGGTTGGGCAAAAACAAGCGTGTTTATGTTAGGGTAGGATACTTCAGTTTTTTCAGGTTATCTTAGGTAATACTAGGTTAGTCCGGGTTAGGCTAAGTTAGGTTAAGCGAAAACATTAGGCAAAAATATTTTTAATAAATAGAATAAAATTGTTTTGCCCAATCGATTTTTGCCCAAAGTATCTGGAATTCACAAATGACAATCAAGATAAGATCAAGATATTTCGCTCAATATATTTTTTTTTGAAAAGACGCTTTCATATAAAAATTTGAATGGTGTGGATTTAGGAAGACACAGGCTAACTTAAATAAAATCAAGCTTTGATTGGAAACCAATATTTGGTTTTCTTGAATTTTGAGATTGACTTTAAGAGAATTTCGCTCAAATACATCAGAGAAACCTCTTGAAAATGAAATCAGAGTGAAGAAGAGAGCTGGGAACCCATCCTGAGCCTGTAGTATACGATTTGAGCTAATCTGGTGGACATAAAATGGACGTGGAATAGTTATGGGAGGACTGAAGCCGAGTCATGTGCCTTGGGAGAAAGAGAGGGTATAGAGACTGTGTGGAAGATAGATCCGAGTGGAAGGAGGTTGATAGACGAAAGGAAGAGACAACGCAAGAAAAGAAAGGGTAGTACAAAGAGGAAACAATCAACATTCAAGGAAGAAACGGAAAGTTGTGAAAGAGTTGGACAGACAACATTGACAAGAAGAAGAAGACAGAAGAAGAAGAAAGTGTGCGACAGAGCAGACGGCGGTTTACACTACGGCGGCCACGGCCTAGACTACACGCTATGAGTCCCGCTCCAGAGCACGAGGCTTCTGGCAGAACGGTCCAGGGAACGGGAAGTGGGAGGTCAAGTCAGGCATGCAACTACACGCTAAGTCCACCTACGTTCATAGTTCCCTTCGTGTCTAGCTTATAGGCACTACATAGAAACTATGGTGTGTCTTGTGAGCAGGGAAAGTAGTCCGATCCTACTGTTCGGAATTCGGGAATCAAGTGAGCTAGTTCAGAAATATCCAGGTTCGTGTGCAATGGTTCATTCCTGGCATTCCTTTAAATTTCCAACTAGCTATTTTAAGAATTGTAGAAGAAAATATTGCATTTTGTGACAGCAGCGGCTTCCAAGGTCAAATATAAATTATATTGTTAGTAAAGAGGTATTAGTATTCGGTATTTGCGGTGTTCGGCTCGATATTACATTTTATTGCCAACGAATTGTGCGCATTGACTTAAAGTACTGATTTCAAACTTCAATTTCGTTTGATTTAGGCTATACTCTGAGCAGTTACTTAAATATGCACTTTCCCAGGATGAAGTAACTTCAAAATGTGCCGCACCAGTTTAAAAAAGCATAGAACGCTACGTACAAACTTTTAATAGAGAATCAGATATGCAGTAAAGACCAAAACAAGCGGTCCAGATTTCTTGCCTTTCGAAATTAATCACTCGATTTCTGCGAATGCGAGAACGTCACGTGCTTTCTCCTGTTTTTGCAGCTGCTGTGTTGTGTCTTTAAATATTTATGCGGGTATTTAGTGCAGCTTTCTGTTTGGCGGTTAGAGATAGGAAAATTCAAGTTTCAAAAAGACATACAACAGCTGCCAGCGAAATTGAGGAAAAACACGTGACATTCTTGAGTTTGCAAAACTGAGGAATATTTTCCGGCGGAAAAGAAGGCTGGGTCGCTTGTTATGCTCTTCTATATATATATATACATATTGTAGTATAAATGAATAGCTGCTAACTTGAATAATGAACAATATAGCTCAACTGAAAAATTAAAAATGCAATAGAATATACTTTTTGTATTCTTTCTGCGTTTGGAGGAAGCCGTTGTTGGCTAATTAAGTACTCGAGAAGTACTTATCCGAATGAGAAAGAGGATTTGAGACTCAAGCAGGTCGTATGGACAATTGCAGAGAAGTCTGGATATCTATTGTGAATTCCTGGTGAATCCCGAGCAGTAGGATAGATTGTGGGAGAAAAGGAGGAGTTGTTGGGTGAATATGTAAAGAAGTGGTGACTGTGATGTTGGTTGTGAGTGAGTGAAGTACGAATGAAGAATTTAATTATGTGCATTTGGAGAACAAAGAAGAGCTTTCTCTCCACTTGAGATTAGGAGCTAATGACAGGCATTGTGCTGGAATGAGCCCAAGTGGGTCTAAACACTGGATGGGGAATGAACCAAATATACCCAAAATTCAATTGCCCACCACACCACAAATACAAAAGTGACAATTTCCATACTAATACACTTTTCCCCTGAGAAACAGGAGTTGCTGGGAAAAAAGGAGGGCATTCATGAAACAAAAGGGAGTGTACAAGTGTGTGGTGCCCAGTAGGGGATTCCGGGCTATCCCTTTTCTCCCGGTCCATTAGCGGAATCAGACCAATTAAATATTTAATGCTGTTCTAGAAGAATGGGAGAAAAGAAGAGAAGGAAATCATTAGGGTCCACACTCCTGAGTGCGGCCCAACAAAAGTTCGGAGGAGATTCGGAGATGCTATTAGTTTGTACTGATTTCCTGGAACGAGAGAAAGTTGGGATTGGCACAACTTGGAGCTCACCATCTACCTGTACACTGTACATGTACAGTGTACATCTACATGCATGTTTATTTAGACCCACTTTTCCTCACTCTACTTTGGGGAAAGTTGGAGAAAGCTCTGCTTGGGCTCCCGAAGAACTCCCTTCGTCGGCTGTTATTAGCCTGGGTCTATACTTATGAGTGGGACATGCAGCAGGACTCGGGAAGTATTTAGTTTGCTTCTGTTGTATGCATAAGTACATGGCTCAAGAGAACCGCTCCTTCATGTCTCCTTGTTTTCCCTTTCAGTTCTCACTAGTTGGGTGTCCAGGCGAGACCAGTGACAAAAAGAAGTTGACTCAGCCCAACTCTCTCTGTTCGTTTCAGAGGAGTTGGGTGGGTGGGTGGGCTGGAGTCGTGGAGGTCAGCACCACGCCACAAGAATGAGTAGTGGACCTGATCGAAAGCGGAGATATGGGCGGGGAAGTAAGGAGCAGGCGAGGCGAAGGACAGCGCTTGCGAACCATGCCATGAGAAACAAGATCCGTCCCGAAATTGAGCCGAATAATTGGAACGGAGCAGATTGAACGTGGAATCTCGCTACAGCTGAGGCATTATCGGGATTCTTACTGCTTTGTCCCATTGTTTGTCCAATTTTGGCATTTAGATTTTGTTCCTATGGCATGTTTCCTAATTACGAGAACCCGTGGAAGAACATTTGCTAGGATTGTATGGATTTGGCAGGATATTATTATTCCTGTTGATTATAAGTGCTGTGCGTAGAATAGTCGTTGAATTTGATGTGAAAGTATGGTATTTAAGATATTGTGGCTATTAAGATAGAAGATAGGACCTTTTCATATACGCATTCGCCTATTGTACTACCAAAAGTATATTTATCATGGGGCGTTCCAATCTATTGTACTCTTCTGGATGATCAGTCTAGACGTGGGCTTAATACTCACGATAATTTATTAAAAATGCTCAATATTTTTTACAATTGAATATGCAGAAGTAGAGAATAATGGTGAAAATGTGAACTGTTCCCAATTCATAGTTAGACAGCGGACAGCGTGTTCGAATAAAAGCTTAATCACATCGATTTTGACAGCTTCGCTTAAGATATATTCAAATACGGCTCAGTCAGAGAGTTTACCCAAAAACCACCAAGCAACAGCTACGACGTAAATAACGCGAAATGGAATTTGCAAAACATAACTACGATATAAAAGAGAATTTACATGTAAATCACAAATTTATGTAGTTTTCATTCGCATTCACACACCAAACGTGTGCACAATCTATGAAAACATTGCTGGGTCAAATTTGATGCAGTAACATGACTTTTAGAATAAAAGCGTGCTGACTTCTTCCATTCATTAAAGCTCATAAAAATATTTTGACAAGCATTCCTACATTTGCAATTTACTTTCATTACTCTTCAAATTCGCGTTTTTTCTTTTGCGTATTTTGATTTTCCGGTTTCGACCTGCACCACAGTCGCATATAAAGTAATTCTAAGCTAGGTACTCGACAATTTTAAAACTACTACCGCTGGTTTGGAGACTCGTATCTCATCGCTGAGTGTGCCGTACTTGCATAGCACATAAAGCCCATTCATAGCATAAAACCACTACCCATGCGATTACAAACTCTCAATAAAACTGACTCCAGAATTTTTAATTCATTAGAAATTTTAACAAAACCCTAAAACTTCCAATACTTTCTACTTTAAGAAATTTCAACGGCCAAGCCATATTTTCAAATAGATCTGGCTTTCATGTTCTGGCTAAGGCAAATTATCTGGTTAACATGATCTGGGTTACGCCAATTATCTGGGTAATTTGATCTGGCTAGCATTAGTGCTGACAACATAGTTAATTGGGAAATCGGTTAATCAAAAAATTATAGCTAGCATTAAGCATATACAGAAATTCTCCAATTCGCAAGAGCTTTGGCTACATTTCATTTCCCATGTGTCTGAGGAAATTGAGCATTCCGACTACTGCGTGGGCGTACAGTATTGGAAAGCCCCATATGAATTTTGGTAGTACAAGTCTCCTGCTATTTCCCAGTAGACGTTGCAGAGGACTGCGTCGGAGGAAGAAGGTGAAAGGGTGTTGTGACCCAAGGAAGGCCTGCTGAGGCCGACACTCCTTAACGTAGCGGAGTTCCTGGCAGTGACTGAGTGTCTAGTTGATAGGACAGAGAAAGTTGAAGAAGAAACAGAAAAGGAAGTGAGCCTCTGCCTGGTAGCGGCAACGGGAGAAAGTAGGAGAAAGGCTCTCTGGCCACTCGCCTCGGTTCCATGTACTGGGCTCGAGGTGGAAGAGAAAGACAGATGAAAGAAGAAGAGATGTTTGAGTGAGAGACGTGAGAGGCAGACATTATGGAGAGTAAGGAAATAAATTAGACTCTCTTCCTTCTGCCCACTCTGGACGTCATGGTCCGAACCTCTGCTGAATGTGCAACTGTCCAAAGGGAGCTCATTGCTTAGGTTTGCTTATTCTTGAATTTTTACATCATGTGAAGTGTGACCAGTGATATTCTGAATAGTTCACCCACAGTTGCACGGACAGCCAAGGTTCAGTGAAACAAGAGAAAGTGGTTCGGCCTTTCTTTTCCCGTCAGTCCCCTTGTCTCTTGTTTCGAGTGGGCAGAAGACCTTGTGGGAAACTGGGTTTCGTGTGAACTCAAAGAAGAACGAAATCATAGAGGAGTGAAAGAGAGAGAGAGAGAGACTGGAGTAAATACCATTTCAACTTCTGAGACGGAGCTGATGGAAAGCACATACATTGTCACCCCCACAACCACTGGAGCACCTGACCACAATCAACTTTTACTTCGAGTCAACAATATTACCAGAATCTCCTCATCTGCTTTTCTGCGCTTCCATTCCAGTCCTTCGTTGACCAGCCTCTACTTTAGACCAAACCATAGGACACTCGTCCTGACCAGGTCTAACGGTCGTGAATTCAGTGGTAAGAAAATGGGTCAAAGTTTTAAACAAGCTTGAACGGAAAAAAATTGAGTTGGAATCTTGAAACTTAAAAACCCGAATTTTTAGCACAAAAGGCTACTGGTAAGCGGTACAGTATTTCAGCATAAATACTAGCGGGTGTCATTAAACAAACGTATTGACACCAACATAGTGAAAACAAAGGGTGGTTTCAATCAACGTGCCCAAATTTTGAAGGAGTCTGGCTCAATCTTGCTGACCACTTTGACTTTGCCCATCACCACTGTCATCCATTACCGTTAGGTCTGGAAGAGATGTGAGGACACTTTCACTGAGGATCATTTCTTATATTTATTTTTCCCAATCCATGTCTTTCTTTCCTTTATGCAGGACTGGAGGCTTCAACTAGAATCCCCGAGGCTTATACTATCTGGGCGTATGGTCATTAGTCATCCGTTTTCCCTACACTACTGTGTTCGGAGATGAGGTTGGGGAAGTGTTGGGTGGTCTGAGTTTGGGAACGGCGAGGCTTTTTGGGTGACAGACTTCGTGTCAATAGAGAAAAGGACGTTTTTTAAAGTTGAGAGAGGTACTCGAGTCGAGTCTGATCCTCCAGTTTAACAAAGGAGCTCGTTACGTGCTTTGAGAATCTCCAGGTTCTCAAGTAGGTAAGCTCTAAGCCTCTCATCTTCATTGACACAAAGACGGAGAGAGAATAATATTCCCAACGGCCACGGAGCGAGTGTACTGAGCGTGGAAAGATTACAAGTGTTTATTTTTTGGCACTCGGCTTAACGGCCCACAGACTCACTCCACGCCTGTGTGTATCCCTGTACTTGTGAGTCGACGAAGAGTCAGGACGGAAACGCTTCTAGAACGCAACAACTCATCCCCGTCACTGTTCATTAAGTAAGGGTCTGTTCAGAGGTCCAAACTCAAAGTTAAAGAATGGTTTCTTCTATCGATCCTCTATTTATCTCATTTAAATTATCAATAGCTATTACCTGTATTAATCAGATGCTCAGAATATCGCCGAGTGCCGATTTTCCATAAGATAAATCCCTCGTGCTGTTTGCATTGTGAATTTTCTAGAGACCCTTCCTGAGGATCCTCAGAAGGGTTTCTCAGGAAAGGGTTTTCCGAAAAGTTACCATATAAAAAAACATCGCGAGGAATTTCTGTTATGGAGAATTAGCACTGGGCGATATTCTGAGTGTGTGATGTGTGATTAATTCCGGTAATAAGAGAGCAAAATTTTTGCTTAGTTCTCAATATACGTGCGTAAAAAAATTGTTAGTAGCGAGAATGTTCAAAAATGCAATAAAATATGCAAACAAAAATAAATATTTAAATTGAATATAATAAGATAATTCAGTTTTACTAAGAAACTTATTGGATATTTTGGCATAGCAAGGAACAAACGTTGGCAAACTTGGAGTTATGTTAGGTTAGGTTGAGTTAGGTTAGGTCCATGTGAATATATCCAGTTAAATATTTAAGATAAATATTTATAATATTTTTAAGTATATAAAATCAATATCTATAATAAATCAAAAAAATACACAGCAAAAATATTAAATAATATAAGTTATATTTGCCGGCATTCGATTCGTCTGCGACATCGGGCATTATGAACCAGGACATCAACATAAGGCAGATATCCCAAAGTCCCTATAGAAAATCTCTGATTTGTTCGAACTTCACAAATTCGGCTAAAACTTAGTATCCCGCTATTTCTAGTCTCAAATCAGAAATTCCTTTGTGACTTTGAATCCAAAGTTCATGACACTAGTATCAGGTTTGGAGTGCGATGGTCTGAGTATGAATTCAAAGCATTCCGTCCTGAACTGTCGCGGTGCGTGTGTTGTGTGTGTGCGTGTGAGTGTGTTGTCATTTTGAGAACCAAGTGTTGAGAGCTGAGAGTAATTGTTGAGAGAGAGAGAGAGATGAGACGAGTAGAAAGAGGGAGAGAAAGCTTGTAGATCAAATAACAAACGTCACTTTCACAATTAGGACAGAAGTGAGAGGATGAAAGAGTTGTGGAAGTGTGTACACCACAATCTGAGCTTGTTCTCATTATACGACCAAAGGGAGAAGAAGAGAACATTCAATGTTGGGAGGGCTCATCTTTCGAGCGGACAGGAAGGGACGTGGGTCGGAAGAGGACAAGTTGTTTAGGCCGACAGAGCTGCTCTCAGGCCTTTGGTCAGCACTTGACACAGTACTCCAGTCCAGGAACCGGAGCTGGGTTGGGCCATGAGCAGCTTTGTGAGCTGGGAAATCAAGTGAAAAGCTATTTAAATACAAAATCAGACCAAAGTTCTGAAAGAGTCTCATGCGGCGATAGTCTCAAGTCAAATCTACGGTTGATCTACGGCTCACGTTATGGTTTTCGGAAAGAGAAAGAACAAACGAAAGACTACGATAAGTTCTACGTTCTAGGAAAGAGAAAGTACAAGTAGTAGTGTATATGTAGTGTTAGTACCATTTCGACTTCGGAGAGTGAGGAAATGCTGAGGACGTACATGGTCACTCCAACCACCACCGGTTTACCTTTGTACCCAACTCATTTAGTTACAAACTTATTTGCCACGCAAGGTGGTCCACCACTACCCTAGCCCATCCCAACCCTCCCGCCCCTGCGTCTATAGCAATCGCATACGCACTCACTCGTTGGAGATAAATTCTCTGGTTTCGACTATGCAAATTTCCTTATAGCAAAACACATTACGGCGAATCTTATGTCAAATATAGACATTTAAATGTTAAACTGTATCAAATTGGTGTTCATTAACCGAATAAAATTCTTTGACCGTCACAGTACACTCTTTGCTCGTCTAAAAACATTTTAGTCATCTACCG
>JAQFXZ010000725.1:0-16056 GCA_034694025.1 Ceratophysella scotica | reverse complement strand
GTCATACACGGCTGGGCAAAATCATTAGATTTTGAAAAGGAATGAATTTAAAATCATGATTTTGGTCATCTAAAAGAGTTTGAGTTTCAGATACTTTTGAAGAAATGACATGATTTCGCATTATGATTTTTAAAATATGTGATTTCGACCAGAAAATTCACGGTTTTTAGCTGAATTAGCAATTTTAAATTAAGATTTTAAAAAACAAAAACATCCCTGATTTTGATTTGATGATATGATTTTGATGGCTAAAAGTGATGTGATTTTGATTTTGGGATTCTGATCTGAAGGCGAATTTCAGGTGATTTTCAGCACTGCTGCGCACAAGAAATCATTAGTGTTCAAATTCGCATGTAAAATTTCAAAATATGCTTTACGGAAGCGGTCTGCTCGATTCTAAAACTTAAATTCATGTTATATGCTTACTGGTCAACATCGATAATTTCAGGCGTGTAGAACGTAGAGAGGAGTGACAGAAGAAGTCGACGGTCCTTGTCATCTGTGACTCGGCCTCCATAGTTGCACTCACCGTTCAGGTAGGTCAAAGCATCGAACGGAATTACGGCGTAGTCCATCAGGAACATTTGCAGCTGTTACAGGCTGATTCAGAGGTCGGATTCGTTGAACTCGTAGCTTTAGAATAAATAAATTAAAATAATTTAAAATATTGACTCCACCACGTTATCTGCAAGCAGTGAGTCCTTCAATTTACCTGATATTCCAACCGAGCGGTCCAAACTTGCGTCTCTCCTGAATAAGCGCATGGAAGAAGCAGAGCCCAAAGAGCATTCTATGCCAACCCTTCAAGTTGTTCCTTACACTGGAGTAGTAGTAAGGGTCAGAGATAGGGTTTCCAGTGAAGGAACGGAGCAAATTCGCTCGTAAACCTTGTGGAGCTTCATTCGTTATTTTCACACCGTTTTGAAGAACTGTGACGGGAAAGTTTGGAGAAGGGTACGAAGTAAGCCAGAGTCTGCAGAACAAAAACAGATTCAAGTTTGGATTTAAACCCGACGGGTTAAACGTTATAGTCCTTCAAAATTAAGTACATTGTAAATGTAAGCTTTTCTGGAAGCTGCTGTAGTCTATACCTGAATGCGTGGTTTCAGCCGTGATAACATCCTGGCATATCATTTCTATTGTCATCATCCAGCTCGTAGCCAAATGACAATTCTGGAGTAGAACCCAAGTTCCTTCTGCAAACGCCTCTTCAATCATTCTCTTTGCTATCGGCCCTTGACCTTGACCTAGTGAAATTGACCTCATTCTCTTGCCAGCAAACCCTCGGTCAGACGCAAACTTAAAAAGGCCCGCTGTTGGATCCGCTCCCGGAGAAAGAACAAAAATGAGCGGAGTTGAAGGAGACGAATCGTCGAATGAAGAGCCAAGGTCAAATGGCGGTGGTTCGGTGAACTCTCGTCCCAAATTATTCACCGCAAAGTATTGAACAGCTGGAACGACCTGGAATTTTAATTTAGCTTAAGTGCAACGTATTCCACAGGTCAATTTTCGAAACACTGGGTTTATGGCCAATGGTCAATGGTCACACCTTGTCATCGCGGAAACATAGGAGAATAGTGATTCTTTCCAAGTCATTCAATTTGTTGCAGGGTTTCGGCAGAACGAAGTCCTGTGGTTCAGACGAGTCGTAGAGCTCCATCCAACGGTGGATGTGCTTTCTAACGTGTTTCCATAAACCGTCAAAGGCTGGGATTGCGGACAATCGAACCACTTCAGACCAAGACTTTTCGCTGAGCCACTATCAGGTGCCGGATTCTTCTGAGGATTGTCCAAAGCCACTCCGCCCGTCAGGAAAAAGTTCCAGACTTCTGCATTTATCATGTTTTTGGCCTGAAATATTGAATTTAATCAAAAATGTAGCTTTTAGATGTAAAACGTTAGTTTTAGGGCAGGGCAAAATCATTAGAAAGTAATTTTTAAAATCATTGACCAAAATCAACGAAAATTCATGATTTAAAGTCGCCAACTTAGCTGAAAATCGTGATTTCCCAGATCAACATAGATACTTCTACTAAATCTAAATACAAAAGCAGGTAATTTCTTCAATTTCAAAATCAAAAAATTCATCCTTAAAATTACCAAAATCATGATTTTAAAATCATTGATTTTCAGAATCAAATGATTTTGTCCAGCCCTTAGTTTAGGGTTTAGCCTTGAATTTACCTGAAGTATGGCAACACAGAGAACGAACGAGAATACAAGCTTGTCCTTTTCAAACACAGATCGACACACGTTTCGGTAGATGGAACTAGTGAAGTGGTCGTTCAAGTGCTGGATCCGAAGATTCAAGTCAGCTGAAGGCCGACTGTTGGCAATTGACGAGAGGTAGAGATTGATGAACCACGTGAGAGAATACTGGTACATGGGGTCAATGTTTGCAAGCTCCGATATACAAAAGAAGAGCGTGGAAGAATGTTGAGATACGGGCTTGTAGCGATTTCGAGTATCGTCAATCTTCTTCTCGGTCACGGCAGACACAGCTTGTTTCTTCAGAATCTCTTCAGACAACACTTTGGAGGAAGACAGGATCTCAATAGCCGTTTCATCTTCCAAAATATTTCCTGTGGAATTATGTAAATTCGTATTTGGTTTGCAGATAAGGCTTATCAAGATCAAGATCAAGAAAATTATGGATAGGTATGCATATTCATTTACGAGGGTTGTTTCGTTACTTTTGAACCATTTTTGAAAAGTTGTACAACATGCAGAAATAAGTGAATTGGGCTGAAACTTTCAATAGCTAAGTTGAGCATAAAATTAGGCAAAATAGCCATAGTTAACAGATTTTCTTACAAGTTTTGTCGAAAAATTTCATTTTAATTTGTTCAGAACCACTTTTTATCATTTAATTTTAACATTTTTTATTAATATGAATTTTAACTTACTTTGTTAAATTACTTCGATTCGTTGATGCGCTCCTGCAAGAGAATATAATTCCAAGAAAATGCTAACATTATCATGAATCATTTTCCAGCTCTTTCTTTTTCACAGGTTTTTAGAAAAATGGCGGAAAAAATTGTTTTTCGGTGAATTATAAAATAAATTACTTCGTCCGTCCTACTTTTTTACCAGAACAGAAAATGCAAGTCCAGATCCGACCAATTGTGGAAGTTTTTGCCGAAAAGAATGCAGAGGTAAGGATTTTGAATTTTTGAATATTTTCGTTCGAAAAACGCCATGTTTGGCTAAAATTGCAGTAAAAACTGTCAATATGACCCAATATGCAGAAATGTACTAGGAATGGCTTAACCTGTCTACGCCGAAAGTTTCAGCTTACCTAATTCATTTATTTTTTTCAGTTTCGTAGATTTTCCAAAATGACTAAAAAATAATGAAACAGCCCTCGTACCAACACTTTTTTTTGCTTATTTAGTGCAAGCGTTCGCCTTATCTAAATTCTTACCCTTTGAGCCAGTGAGCACAAGCAGATTTATATCTTCAATCGACACAATACATACGGCCATATGACGTGATTAGGAAATTCCGTCCGTCACAACATAGTACATATTGCCATATGAGGATATTTGGAAACTTTGTCCGTCACAACATAGTACACATGGCCATATGCGGATGTTTAGAAATTCTGTCCGTCACAACACAAAACATGGACATATGAGGATATTTGGAAATTGTATCCGTCACAACGCAGTACGTTTGGTCATATAAGGATACTAGGAAATTTTGTCCGTCACAATACAATAAATTTGGCTATATGAGGATATTAAAAAATTCTGTCCGTCACAACACAATACATATGGCTATAGGAGAATATTTGGAAGTTGTGTCCGTCACAACATGGTACATTTGGCCATATGAGGATATTTAGAAGTTCTGTCCGTCACAACGCAATACATAAGACCATAAGAGCTAATTTGGAAATTGGGACCGTCACAACATAGTACATTTGGCCATATGAGGATATTCGGAAATTGTGTCCGTCACAGCAAAATACATTTGGCCATATGAGGATATTTGAAAATTCTGTTCGTCAATACACAATACATACCGCCATATGAGGTGATTAGGAAATTCTATCCGTACAGCATAGTACATATGGCTCTATGAGGATATTTGGAAACTTTAGCCGTCACAACAGTTTACACATGGTAATATGCGGATGTTTAGAAATTCTGTCCGTCACAACACAATACATTTGACAATATGAGAATATTCGGAAATTGTGTCCGTCACAACACAATAAGTTTGGCCATATGAGGATATTTGAAAATCCTGTAAGTCAAAACACAATACATACGGCCATATGAGGATACGAGCTGGTATCCGGATCTACGATTCGGTCACTTGAAGTTATGCAATATCGTTCATACCCATTTCAAGCTACTGTAAATGCTTATATCATGGTTTAGCGCACTTGGAAACTGCCCCCAAGGCCATGCCCATGCCCAATGCTTGATCCGTAGCCCGAGGCTGGAGTTAGTCCCTCTAATTGTTGCAAGTTGCAAACGTAATGAATTAATTTATGAGAATATTTCCTTGTACACACAGTTGAACGTAAATACCTTGGGCGAATCTGGTAATAGTTTACCCTGTTTTTGTGTATCAAGTACTTTTAATTTTACGTAACGTTTCTTCTTTCCTCGAGAAAATGCAACGTACAACTGACCGTTGCTGAAAACCGGTACAGGTAAATAAATGCCCAGATGAACGAACGATTGACCTTGAGCTTTATAAATACTCATCGCAAATGCTGTCATTACTGGGAATTGTCTCCGTATTAGGTTGCATGGATAGTCGGAATTACTCTCCGAAGACACTAAATCGCATCTCGGGAATAGGATTTCTTGTCCCATGGCCGTACTAGTTAGAACTTCTGCATGAATGACATTATCTTTCAAAGCCTTTACAATCAGCCGAGTGACATTGCAAATACCCCTCTTTTTGTTTAGATTTGAAAGAAGCATGATTATAGCTCCAACTTTGAGCGTTAACGCATGAAGTGGGATGCCAAATAAGGCTATAGCATTTAAGAACTCAACAGGATAATTTGCTTCAGATTTATAATTAGGTCTTCCAGGTCATCATCCTGTAAGCTATCAATGCTATAATATGTTCTGCTCTCTCCTTCAAGAATATCTAAAATTTGATGATTCATTTCGTGAACTTGTTCATTTTTTGGAGTTAAGATAGCTCTAGAAGTGTACTGCTTGATTTCACTTAATTTTATGTGAGTACCAAAAATACTTTCAACCAAGTTACCGTTCTCAACACATTCAGGTGGAACTTCTATGATCTCTTCACCCAAGCCATATTCATTGGTTAAGGTTCCGTTGCCTAATTGAAGTAACCATTCGGCATAGTCAAGCTCGTCAGGATCAGTCCTCATGTTCTCCCTCAGACGGAAGGCTTTAAAAGCCTTCCACGTTTTACTCTGCTTTATGCTTGATTGCACAATGGCGGCTCGATTACCGTGTTTCACAACAGGTAGAATTTGACTGAAATCACCTCCAAGCAGAATTATTTTGTTCCCAAATGGTCTGGGGACATTCATGATTTCCCGGAGAAGACGGTCAACAGCATCGAGTGCAAAATATGGTGTCATTGTGACTTCATCCCATATGATCATTTTAGACCTAAAATGTCGTATGGGATGGTCCTGTCCGTCTGTCTGTCCGTCCGTCCGTCCGTCCGTCCGTAACATTTTTTTTTGCAATAGGAGCAAGCCTCCGTATGTAAATCTGTTTTACAAGCAGATGAAGCTCGCGAAGAGCGGAGCATATGTCATACGGGGTTAACGCTGTATTCGAGAGGCATTAAAGGCAAATCAACTATGACAGGATAAAATAAGGTTGTATCGATAGTAAATCGAGTATGTTACCGTTCGTAGAAAGAAGCGAAGCAACAGATTTCAACAATAAGTTTGGTATATTGGTTTTACATACAGGTATATTTTAAACGGTTCATTGGTTCGTATGCATATTTCAGCCAATTGGTTAAACTAACATTTGCTTCAACAGTTCACTTTGTATATTGGTTTTACATACATGTATATTTGAAACAGTTCGTTGGTTCGTATGCATGTTTCAGCCAATTTGTTAAACTAAAATTTGCTTCAATAGTTCACTTGGTATATTGGTTTTACATACAGGCATATTTGAAACGGTTCATTGGTTCGTATGCATATTTCAGCCAAGTGGTTAAACTAGCATTTGCTTCAATAGTTCACTTGGTATATTGGTTTTACATACAGGCATATTTGAAACGGTTCGTTTGTTCGAAGGTATGTTTCAGTCAATTGTTTATATGAATGAATGAATGAATTTATTTATTTGACATGGCCATTGGCCCAATCATGTGAGAATACAAAATAATAGGATCAAATAGTACTTGTAAGCTTTGCGCCTATGGAAGCATGCGAATTGCTGCTGACACATAAAAATAAAGATTTTTACAGTAAGCAAAATTAAAGTTGCTTTCATCTAAGTGTGGAGTATAATTAGGGATACAATTTAGTCCAACCTTTGGCTTCAGTTGAGAGTAATGATTGCAGCTAAGTAGGTGCGACAGGGACTTTGGCTCACCACAGAATCTGCATATCATCTCGTCAAATAAGCCGACATTGTGTCATTTACCACGAATAAGTACACAAGGGCAGTTCAATCTTAATTGTGCAATTAACGTAACTATGTACTGAGGGAATCTCCTGGACAAATATCTCTCTGCTCCATAACCTTTCTTGATTTCAAAATAATGCGGTATTGAGGACGAGTTCTGTGCCCGTCTTAAGTCTTCCATCCCGAGGGTCTGTCTGTACTTAGCTACGATCTCGGACCTGGAAATTATTAAAAAGTTTGCAGAAACTTTTCCCCAGACATTTTCATAACCTAAACTTACTAAAATACTTCTAAGCTGCGTGCACCAACTATAATTAGTATCGTAAAAAATTGAGGATACGCACCTTAATGACATATACGACTCATATATTAAGGAGTCGGGAGAGGATAGCAGGATTCTTTGTAGTATCGCCATTGCTAGGTTCAACGTTTCTAGGGCAATGTGAGGGCTTCCGGTTTCTAGGCGAATGAAATAGCGAGGTGTACATCTTGGAAGGTTGAGGATTCTTTTGAAGTATTTTTGCTGAACTATCTCCAATTTCTCATTGTGACAAAGACTCTAAATGCCTGCCGCATATAATGTTGTTGAATTGATGATCGACTTCAGAAGCAAGCGGGATGTGTTTAGGTCGAACGTGCTTGGTTTCTTCAGCGCAGGAAGTGTTGCAGCTTGAGCCGCAAGGCCTTTTGTGACGAACTTTTGCTAGCCTCGTCGTATCTTCCATTCCAGTGAAAAATGACACCCAAATAAGTGTACTGCTTCACAATTTCTACACCGTGATTATTCCACTCGAACGAGATTTGTTGTGAAATTGGTGATTTTCTTCTAAAAATTACTATTTTTGTTTTCCGCATGTTGACACTTAGCCCTCTATCAGCCAGGAATCTTGCAGTGATATCTATCTTGAGTTGAAGGGTTTCTGGGGAGGGAGCCACGATGACCATATCATGGATTTGAGGCAGGAGGTTTGAACGAAGGCCACTAATCTTCGCTCCACAAACTTAATTAACTAAAATAATTATCTGGTGGGTAAACGCAACTGATTTAACACTTACTGTGAACAACAACTCTCAAGCACTCGCTCTTTACAGCTGATCACTTTTTACGAGGTCAAAATCCAGCAACCATAGCAGATTTGGCTCATGTTCGTCACTTGGCTCTTAACAAACCAAACGCCCGGAGTGGAGACAGGGTTCTAGACTGGACCTAATACTAATCTGGAAGAAATATACGCAACAGTATAGCCCTGTCTTCCTCCAGACACCTGTTAAGGGTTAGTCACAGCTGACAAGACCCGACCAACGCTAACTGATGAAATCAAGTCACTTAAACCTAAAACAAAATACTGCGGAGGCGTTTGTTTTTGATCCTTTACAGACAGATTGACTGGAACACTGCATTGTCTACATCCAGTATGCCCACAGAATACTCACCGTCAGATCGTCGTCATCCTTGTCACAGCAAACAAGGCGGAAGTGTAAACAAATCACAACACAAATTCACAATTGCTGACAAGAACAGAATGTGGCCGCCTTCAGCACCCAAACAACCCAAACAGCATTTCAACTAGCGGGCGATGGTTCCTGTCCTCCGCATTCACAGCAAACAAACAAGCGAGCTATCACTTCTTCCCCCGAAGAAAGACCTAACAAGCAACATCGTCCCGACGGTAGCAATGACAATGAAGCTGCTTCCTTTCACAACGTCACACTTGAACAAAAAATGATATCTGCTCAATCAACTAAAACAGATTTGATGTGTGCGGATCTGCATAATTGGATGAGCGTGATGAATGGAAAAATAAAGGAACTCCAGAACACTGTTGAAGTCCAAGCCCGGACTATCTCCAGACTTGAAGAACAGCACAATATGCTTATGGACGAAATCAGGAAGCCTAACCTCATACTTCATGGACTTTGCGAAAATCCGAGGGAGGACAACCACCGCCTGCGTCACGAAATATCGTCACTGCTTGCTTACTGGGATAGGTCTCAATGTGGAAATTGATGATCCTTTTCGTCTTGGAAGGCAAGTACATGGAAAAATCAGACCAGTGAGATTTAGAATCCCTCTTATCTCACAGCGCACAGTGATTCTTCGTAATAGGAAGAAGCTGGAAGGAAGAATCCTGAAACTGTACATCACCGATGACTTGAGTTTTGCCATTAAGGATAGAAGACGTGAATTCTGGAAGAAGAAGAATCCTACATCAACTTGACAAAGCGCCCAATTTTGAAGGTTTGGCCGGTCTTCAATTCACGTGAGAAACAGCCTATCATTAAGGAATGGGTACGTACAAGGTGATTGTGATGGTAAATATACATTCATCTCTGAGTCGGTTATTGGGTCAAGTGTGGTTGACCTTCTCTTGTTTTCCCCCGCTCTCCTCAGTGCTATCAACAAGTTTCAAGTCTTAGACATGCCCTATTCGGATCACTTCCCAATTGCACGTTACTTGTCTTCATTGTCAACCTCACCAGCAGCTTCAACATCCTTGAATTTCTCAAAAATGAAGATTCGTCTTCCTCCTGTCTCCACAAAACAAAATTTGTTTTCCCAAGACTTAAACAAGGTACTCCGTTCCGCCAACCTTTAAACAACAGTCGAGCAACAGAATAAATTCCTCTTTAAACAAATAAATGCTACGTGTCTACAGCACAACTTAGTGAAAATGCCATATCCCATTATCAACAATGCACGTTGGTTTGACAAAGAATGCCGCTCCCTTAAGGAAAATTTGAAGTCAAAACTTCGTCTTCTCCGCATGAACAGGATCCCAAGTCTACGACGCGTTCGTGAAGAACCTTACATAGAATCAAAGGTCGAGTATGTGAATACACTGAAACAAAAGAAGGAGGCCCACGTCAAAAAAACTTGTCAGAGTCTACTCTATCACCATGATGGGAAATCATTCTGGACAGCGTACAGAAACCTCCGGTTTACTGAGTTTCTTCCAAATCCTATCGGGAAAGATGCATGGATGCAATCGCAAAAGCGCTATTATATGATCGAATGTTTTCAAGAAAGTTCTTCGAATCTTTTTCAAGACCCTTCATACGGTTTACAATCTTTTCATGTGTCTTAATTGGGCTCAATTTAATTTTCCCTTAATGACAGCATGAAGCAAATTTTTTAGTTGTAGAGGTTCCGGTGTATGTCTTACCTGAGAAGTTTTTCGAACCGCATGAAATACACACGCACACCGCATATCGTTCAATGGGCCGCATGATTGTTCCTTGTTTTCGGATTCAATAATCTGATGAATGAATTGCCGTGCTGCATACAGTAATCGTCGCTGAGTTGGCGGAGCTATTGCTGCGGGTGTTTATACACTTGGCGAATGCCCACAGACTACTCCACAATTGCAGGAACTACGAATATACTATTTGACGCCACCCTTATGGCTCGCTCTGCTGAGGATTCAGCAATGCTGTACTCTCTGTGGTGTTCCGCATCACGTGAAAGTCTTGCAGATCTTTCTGAATTACTTTCATTGGCTCGGCTCTTTCTTAAGCGAGCAAGCCTTTGACTTGACTCAGCTTCACTTTCATTCGCTCGGCTCTCCCTTAAGTGAGCAAGCCTTTGACTTGACTCAGCTTCACTTTCATTCGCTCGGATCTCCCTTAAGCGAGCAAGCCTTTGACTTGACTCACTTTCACTTTCATTGGCTCGAATGTCTCTGAGGCGAGCTGCGTTCTTAGCAAGCCGTTGACTTGACTCAGATTCACTTTCACTAGCTCGAATCTCTCTGATGCGATCTGCATTCTGATCAAGCCTTTGACTTGACTCAGATTCACTTTGATTAGCTCGAGCAAGTCGCATTCTTGAAGCTTGTGCCGTGCCAGCAAGATTAGCTCTCTTGCGTTTCGGCATTCTTATGCTTCGATTTAAGGAATCGGTAACCCTCGATTTGTAGGAATCGGTTACCCTCGATTTATAGGAATCGGTAACCCTCGATTTATAGGAGTCGGTATACCTCGATTTATAGGAATCGGTATCCCTCGATTTATAGGAATCGGTAACCCTCAATTTGTAGGAATCGGTAACCCTCGATTTATAGGAATCGGTAACCCTCGATTTATAGGAATCGGTAACCCTCGAATTATAGGAGTCGGTATCCCTCGATTTATAGGAATCGGTAACCCTGTTTTGCTTTCTTTCAGCAATAACTAACCCTGCACGTTGAATATAATGCGTGCTGATCTTTTTGCTGAATGGCAACTGATCTGCTCGCTGAGACTGCTTACTGGCTGTTCCCTGCTCGTTAAATGCTTGCTGAATGCTGAATGCTAACTAATCTGCTCGCTGACTGCGTCCTGACCTGCTCCCTGAATGCTTGCTGATCGCTGAATTCTAACTGATCTACTCGATTATTGCGTACTAAGCTTTTCCCTGCTGGCTGAATACTTGCTGATCTGTCCGCGGAATGCTGATTGATCTGCTTACTGCGTACTGGCCTGCTCCCAGAACGCTAACCTCGTCTAATGAATTCTCAATGACCTGCTAACGAACTGTTGACTGACTTATTCGGTGAATGTAGGAGAAGAACGGACGACTACAGAATTCCTGTAATGTTGTGTTTTGACATTTATTTGTTCTTGTTTCGTTTCTACTTTGTTTATTTGAAACTAAACGACGATAGGTTGAACATGCATGAAGTTTCTATGAGAACCGCATCATGAATCATGAATAATGCATGAATTGGATATTTTCAACATGTAAGTAAAAGAATATTATAGAGGGTTCCCATGAGATCCTGAGCCCCAGCCCACATAGTGCCTGCATATGTTGACATAAACAAAACTTGAAAGTGAAATGTGAACCGATAAGGAGGAGTGAATAGGTACATGCACTTTGTATGTGGAAAGTACGTTTTGACCCAGGGTCAAGTAGGGGTCAAGGTTGAGTCAACAAAAACCACCCTACGGAATGAACGGGAAAATTTTAAGATATCGTTCATGGTTGTATGTTGAGTAGTTTGGGAGGAGATAGTGAACATACATACAACATCAGATCAACGTTTTTATGTAAAAGGATAAGGAAATTCTGTCCGTCACAAGATAGTACATATGGCCATATGAGGATATTTAGAAACTTTTTCCGTCACAACATAGTACAAATGGCCATAATATGCGGATCTTTACAAATTCTGTCCGTCACAACACAATGCATATGACCATATGAGGATATTTGGAAATTCTGTCCGTCACAACACAATATATTTGGCCATATGAGGATATTTGGAAACTTTGTCCGTCACAAGGTAGTACACATGGCCTTAATATGCGGATCTTTAGAAATTCTGTCCCTCACAACACAATACATATGGCCGTATGAGGATATTTGGAAATTGTATCCGTCACAATGCGGTACATTTGGTTATATGAGGATATTTGGAAATTTTATCTGTCACAATGCCGTACATTTGGTCATATAAGGATATTAGGAAATTCTGTCCGTCACAGGACAATAAATTTGGCTATACAAGGATTTTCGGAAAATGTGTCCGTGAAAATACAATACATTTGACAATATGAGGATATTTGGAAATTGTTTCCGTCACAATACAATGGAAATTGCAATATGAGGATATTTAGAAATTCTGTCCGTCACAACGCAATACATATGGCCATAAGAGCTAATTTCGAAGTTGGGACCGTCACAACAGAACATTTGGCCATATGAGGATATTCGGAAATTGTGTCCGTCACAACAGAATAAATTTGGCCAAAAGAGGATATTTGAAAATTCTGTCCGACACAACACAATACATACGGTCATATGAGGTGATTAGGAAATTCTGTCCGTGCAGCATAGCACATATGGCCCTATGAGGATATTTGTAAAGTTTATCCGTCACAACATAGTACACTTGGCAATTTGCGGATGTTTAGAAATTCTGCCCGCCACAACACAATACATTTGGCTATATGAGCATATTTAGAAATTCTGTCCGTCACAATACAATAAATTCGGCAATATGAGGATAATAAAAAATTCTGTCCGTCACAAGACAATAAATTTGGCTATACAACTATATTCGGAAATTGTGTCCGTGATATTACAATACATTTGACAATATAAGGATATTTGGAAATTGTGTCCGCCACAATACAATGCATATGGCTATATAAGGATATTTAGAAATTTTGTCCGTCACAACGTAATTCATATGGCCATAAGAGCATATTTGGAAATTGGGACTGTCACAACGCAATATATTTGAATATATGAGGATATTAGGAAATTGTGTCCTTCACAATACAATGCATATGGCTATATGAGGTTATTCAGAAATTTTGTCCGTCACAACGCAACTCATATGGTAAAATTGGAATATTTGGAAATTATGTCCGTCACAACATAGTACCTTTGGCTATGTTCAAAAGCTATTTAGTCATTTCCCCTCTCTATTCACAACAATATTCAAACCCCCCTTATAAATTAGATAGTAGACTCTGCGTTAGTACGTAGTCACTAATATTCTAAATTAGAACAATATTTACAATTAAGTGGTTAAGTATGTGACATGACCTAGCCTGCCACCTGGCGTAACTGCGGGTCATCTCACCTACTGGTCCATGAACCGTGCGTGGAGCTTCACTCCACTCCAGTCTCCAGCACATAGCACACACGCACAACATACGTATAACATCATCAACACTTCTATCTCGGACATGGTCCGATTATCATCTCTCTCTGAAATAAGACACAGTTTGGCGCAATTACTTCTTTTGTCCTTTCTTCGTGTTTTTATTTCTACATGCCTAGTAGGCACTGCATCTGCTGGGTAGTACCAGGCTAGGCCCTTGTCTAGACCTGAACCTCAACATATTATTAATTAGTCCATCTAAACAAAAAAAAAGAAGTTATTTCTTTAACTACAACCTGTGTCACATCTCACAAGGGTAGTTCTATGTCAATGTGTAGAAATCGATTTGCACTCAAGTCAGAAATCAAAACGAAACTGCTTTAAAACATTAGCCTGAATATCTGACAGGATGGAAATATGAATAATTTTCGAAAAAAAGTTAATTATAATGGCTAAATTAATTATTGAAAAGATTAACTTTTGTCTCAAATTTAGGCTTACACAATGAAAGCATATGGGAAATGTGGTTCGCGCCAAGTCTTACGACTTGCATTTTACCCGTGATTTAGACGGTGTATTTGGTATCGAACTGTAGCTTATTGAATGGAGAATATTTTAGAAAGCAGCTATATGTCTACATCACGGGCAAACACAGGCATTAGGGCATTCAAAGAGCAGAGGAAATTGGGAGTGAAACCACCGCCACAGCCCACAATCTGAAGTGAAAAGAATACGCGTCTCCCAGCCCGTGCTATGAGTTGAGCGAAACGGCTGTTCTGCTTTGCAACAACTCTTCTCTGCGGTATGGTTTGGAGGTTCCGTGCCGTTGTGTACAACTGAGCATGGGCAAGTCGTGTGCGGTGTGAAGCCGCGAGCTGTTCGTTTAGACACGGCTCGTCTCGTAAGCTTTTTGATATGCAAGAGCGGCTTTCATACACATTGGCAAAGAACTACCCACAAGTGTTAGTGGCTCCTGATTTCCTGTTGTCACCCGTCAGCCTAGTCGTCCAAGTCCAGTACGGGTCCAGGTTCCAGTTCCAGCTTCACTTCATCTTAAGTCCTCAGACCGGAAGTCATCTCTCAGGCAAATTGAGTTAAGTATTTTGACTCATTTTGTTCATACTGTAGAGCCGGAATAGTACGCTCCCTTCATCTGGCTACATCCCACCTTCCAATTATCTTTTCCAGATTGGAAGGCAAAGGGCAGAGGTCAATTTCTGGAGGTTGGAGTGCCTGTTCGGAGTGGTCCGTCCATTCACCAGTCCGGATTTTGGTGCGTCCGTGCGTGTTGGAGGTTCGTCGTCGGTGGAGCGGCTGTACTACAGCCGAGCACGGAGGAGTCGGCTTGGTCCGTTTGATTACGGTCCGCACATTGGTCGGACCCAAATCTTCCACTCAGCCCAACAGCAACAGCAGCAGACCCGGACTTCGCTTCACCTCCAACCGGAATTTACTTCACTTCTGCTCCAGCTAAACTTCAATTCAGCTCCAGCTGGAGTTCAATTCAGCTCCAGCCGGACAACACTTCAACATCAGCCGGACTTCAGGGCTTGAGTGAGGGGACAGGCGAGTCACTCGTGCCCCACCCAAGCAAGCAAACATCTTGCGGTATTATTGGAGGCTCACCGGTTCCAAATACCGGGCAGCGTGTAATATCGGGTTTTGTTTTTATTGCACATATCAAAATAATATATTGAATTGGTTTGTAGCTATTTTGTTTGTAATGTGTGACCCTGACCCAATATCCATCCACATTCTTCCTAACCAACGAGTACCGAAGCCCGTCAGACGAGCGACGGTAGTCGTTGATTAGCCCTACCTTACATTGCACGGCCCGACCAGAGGACACCAATTCCTAGTCGGCGTCCCTGTCTACGAACACGAACACGCACGGAGGCGACGAGGTAGCACAACCTGGGCCTTGTACGACCTCGTGGTGTTCTCTTAACCCCTTCTACAGACGCTCTGCGACTTGTGTAGTCGGGGTGAAGTCATTAACTTCACATCCGTGGTTCAACGTCAGTGCGACCGAGTGCATCCCACCCACCCACATTCAACATCAGTCAAGACCATCAATTCAGCGCCAACCGCCTTAGGCGGAGCTTGATCGGTCTTCGAATCACCTGCGCCTACCGTTGACCAGGTGAGCGCAGGAGGGAAGACTTCAGTCGTCATTCCACCCCCTGATTCTTCACTCCCACCCCTAACATAAATTTTCTCCAGTTGTCCTCACCGTGAGTTTGGAAATTCTTTTGGGTTGGACATATTCGTCCACTTTTTCCAACTCACACTTCAGGACCAGACGAGCCTACTGTCATCCTGAAACAGTCTTCTGGGCCGTGCCTCCAAGTCCACCTAGGCCATGCCCATCTCAACAACAAGCCAGAGATCGTTTTCCCACTTCACTCTAGACTGACGCATTGTCGCCAGTGCTTACCTCGGCCCCCCCAAACTATCCAGCATGGACTATTCTTCGTCCCCATGGGACGATTCTGAAGTACCAAGCTTCTGGGATCCGCTCACTACACTTGCTCCTAGTTTGAAGCATTCCAAGGAATTTAATATTTTATATATAATAACACACAGTTTATGGTGTTTATGTCTCAAGTTCCAGCAGTTTTTTCTCACAACACTTGCTCCAACTTATGTGGTTTAAAGTTTGTTCCATATTTAACAAAGAACAAACAGTTTGAAGCACTCCAAGGAATTCAATCTTTTTTATATAAAAACATGCAGTACGAAGTAGCACTGTTCTGAGTTTTGGTACCGAATTCTCACAACAATTGCGCCCAGTTATGTGGTTCAAAGTTTGTTTCATATTTTAGATATAAGTTTCCAAGTTTTTGTATGATTCGTCAAACAAACGGTAT
>JAQFXZ010000724.1:0-16078 GCA_034694025.1 Ceratophysella scotica | reverse complement strand
GTCGGAGCAGTCGGAGCAGCAGCCTCAACCAGCATAAAAATTCCAATTTTCAAAATTTTGGATTTTTCCAAATATCTTAACGGAATATAGCAGAACTCAATGAGACAATCAACTTTGAACTCTTTCATTTTTCTCCTAAAGGCCTTAGTTTAGAAGTTATAGCAAAGTCGGAGCAGTGCGAAGAAAGTCGGAGCAGTGCGATGAAAGTCGGAGCAGTCGGAGCAGTCGGAGCAAGTCGGAGCATTAGCAAAGCCTGTGCGCTAGCTTAGCTACAAATGACAGCCTAGGCATATTTATGAAAACCTTTGACCTTACCTCACCTGCTTCAAAGCCTGTCTTAGTGCAAGTGTTGTCGTCGTCGTGGTGCAGGTGCAGGGTCTTTGGAAAAACGGAAAATATTGATTTCCAACAACACTAATTATTAATGACAAGGGAAAATCAATACTGTCAACGGTCAACGTCAGTCAACTTTCCCCTCCGCTGTGTATCTAATGCAAAGGTGAAATGAATGTGAAATGGAATGGAGTTGGAATGGTGCAGAGCGAGCGAGCGAGCAGCAGCGAGAGCAGTAGTAGAGGAGCAAGCAGAAGCAGAGGAATGCGTGGGATGGACGTAGCCAAAAGTCAAATGCTAACTTACCATACTTTTCCACATATGTACCCACAGTAAAATAACGCTCTCAATGCGGCATGCCAATTCGAGTCGCGCTTGAGCGGCATACAAGCTCGTATGAAATGTGTGTCACGTGAGACAATGATGATAATTCTTGGCGTCTCCGCTTATTCACATGAAAAGAACTTTTGATTATAAAAAGCTAGTTTGTGAATGAATTTTTCAAAAAAATTATTATACGTTTCGGGTCTGGGCTTTGGATTTGTGACGGGTTTTCTAAAATGCCTGATTTATATTTTGTCACGCACTACTTTCCTTAATGATTGATAGCCTACACGGTAAAAGCGACCATAATTTCATAAATCGTAGTTCCCGTTCAATAACGTTCAATTTGATTTTATTGGATAGCTTTGTAATACATAATTATATATTCAAAACCATCGCATAATACTAGTTAACTGTTGTAATATTTCTTAGAAGGTCGAATCTTGTTCAGCATCATTTGTTCATCAAAAGCATGTTTCAGGTCGGAAAAGGACGGTCGAGCACTCGGACTCTCTTCCCAACACCGAAGGATTATGCTGTATCTGAAATTCGAATAAATACTTGATTCATTTAAAAAAAAAAAGTAATATTCCATCTAGGAAGTGATAATTGTAGCGGAGTACAAGGCGTCTGAAGCAAACTGGGGCTTCTGCATTCGGTAGCCCTCCAAGAGCAACTGATACGAGCTCGTGTTCCATTGTATTCCTGGATAAGGAACTTGGCCCAGCGTGTACATCTCCCAAAGTGTCACTCCGTAGCTCCAAACGTCAGATTGAATGGAAAACTCCAAGTCACGCAGAGATTCGATCGCCATCCATTTCAACGGAAGTGGACACTAAATTCCAATCAATTGGCTAAGCCGTTCTTCCTATTGTCAACCAATTCTAGATATACTATGCCATATGCCATATGCCATTACCTCTAATTTCTGGACGTAAATAGAATATTCAAATAATTGCTTAGAAAGGCCGAAATCTCCAACTTTAGCAGTCAAATCTTCGGAAAGTAGAATATTCCTGGCCGCCAGGTCACCGTGTATAACCTGTACAAATCAAAACTGCTTATAAACAAAAATTGTAAATTGTAAATTGTAAAAAACGAACATTTTTCCTCGAGAGGAATTCCATTCCACAAGCGATTTCGTAGGACCATCGGAGGAGGTCCTTGGAAGACAGTTTCTTCACAGATGCGTTCTGATAGTCCACCGTACTGTCATATAAATTGGGCTATCAAGGAGAAGTGTTTCAAAATACGAGAGTTGTTAGACCTTAAGGTACCTTTGCCTGGCTGACTCGAGTCTTTCGTGTGTCAAATGGTCAACAAAGACTTGACGAGAGTTCTGAACATACTGGAGCAAGTTCCCATTTGAGCAGTATTCACAAATGATGTACACTTCACCTGAACACATGAATGGAATCGCTCAATGCAGTGCAGAGTTCCAAGACCGAGACAAGCCCATAATAAACAGCTTACGCTTCTGAATATCCTCTGTGCTCGCTCCGATCAAGTTGACGATGTTGTCATGCTTCCCCACGTAGCACATGATCTTCAGTTCAGAGAGCAAGGCCTTGAGGTAGGCAATGTCTGCCGTCTTCTTCACAGTCTTGATTGCCACTGGGGCTCTTCCAATCTTCCCCTTCACTACCAGACCAAATTGACCTTTCCCCAGAATCTTGGACTCTGGGATCAGAGACAAGAGAGTTAGCATGGAATTCAGAAGAGTTGTTCATTGGAAATCAGTGTGGCTATGGGTGCAAGGTGGAATGCGTACCAATATGGAACTTTCTCCTGGAAATCTCGTAGTCCGTGTTGTACGGGTAGAAGAGAGCATTGTTCTGACTGTGTGGATCTCCGTTGTTGAACTCCAGAATCTCGTCCTCGCTCAAGCGTTGAATATTCCTGGCCTGGTAGCGCGTCTTCAGAACGAAGTAGACGATGATGCCGACCAGAACCAGAACCAGAACAGGAATGCCAACGGCCAGGGCAATCTTGGTCGACTTCGTGATGTGAACGTGCCCGGTGTGGTCCAGGATAACTGAGGAAAAGGAGAAGACTTTACGTGTTAGTCAGGACTAATGTCATTAGTCGAGAGTCGACCTACCGTAGTATTCTCGTCGAACTCGAATTCCGCCCGCATTCTCCACTTCACAAATGTACTTGATTTCCGTGTCTTCAGAAAGCTCCAGTAAGTTGAGATCCAATGTGAGCTCGGACCAGATGGAACTCTCGTTCTGATTCGTCCTCACTCCCTTCTCAACTTCCTGCTCACCAACTAAGAATCCTTAACCTTGACTATGCAATGAAACGCCATTTAAATTAAAACTGGAGTATAGCTAATTACGATTTCATCTTTCTTCCAGGTCAATTTGGGGGTTGGGCGACCCGAGGCTTCACACTTCAAAGAATTATTAGAACCTTCGTTTATCGTGACCATCAAAACTGGTTCTCCGGAGATAATTGCTGAAGTTACATCTGAAGAAATCATCAATTGATCAATCTGCACATTTCACCTTTTCTGAATATCAAGATTTTTATTAATGAATTGAGTTTGATTGACTGACTTTGAACGTTGACGGAATATGTTGTATTTTTCCATTCATATGAATTCCAGATTGGGCCGAGGCAGTAGACGGTGGCTAGACCAGCAGAATTGAACTGAATCTTCTTGGCCGAGTCGTAGATATGTTTTGCTGGGCCGTCGGATTCTATGCCTGAGCCTAGAACAGTACAACAGTTTAAACTTACAAGTTTAGTTAAAACTTAGTCCAATTCCAATTTATGCACTTTACTATTATTTAGAGCCCAAATTCCGAACATCATCGAATTACTTGCCCATTTTTGTTGAAAATTGTTGTTGGAATGGAATATTTGAAGCCCAGAATGACATAAATTATGAATTGCAAACGGCAAAATTCCTATTTGCAAACTGCATACGCCAATTGTTTTGGTATTGGAAATTGGAAATTACCTAAATAGCTCATTTGCCCATCACTACTCTCCACTGCCCATTCAATTCCGCGTGTGAAGCAGGGCATGGAGGCTCTGCAACGAAAGTTCACCGAGTCGTTAACATAAAGCATTTCCGTCACATCTGCCTTGATTTGAAGAACTTTGTCTGTCGCGATTTCCGTTCGATCCAGAACTGAAAAATAGAACCTTGATTTTTTATCATGAGCAGTTGCATTGTGAATTTGCATTAAGCGTGTTTAGAGAACGGACACATTTGCGGAGGTTCATCCAAGGTGAAATAAATAATTTGAGCGAGCGAAGACACGGACGTTTCGCCACTGGTCTCAGTCGTCAGGCCCTCGCACACGATCACACCTGAGCTGGGAGCTACACGCTCACACGTTTCCAGATTGCAGCTTGGCTCAACGGATTTGGTTGGGCATTTTTCCTAATCAAGTTTTAAACAGCGTCATCGTCATTTGAAGCATGAACAATGCAAAGATAACTAACTGGCTTACAGCTTCGACTTCCGTCTCACATTCATCTGGATTGAGACACTCAATGACAATTGGTGGCTTGACTGCAGTTGTGCTTGGTCCTCTGTCCACACTTTCGCAGGCCACTTGTTTTCGCTGGACATCCAGATGAAGCCGCAGATGACACTTCCGATTTCCGCCATACCGGGTTCCGCCAGCTTGTCCCGCCCGTACTAATTCTGGAATCAAAGTCAGGAAATAATGGCTTGTCGGCTTGTCGGAACTCTGAGTCCAACTTACTTCTTCCATTAGTAAATTCCCCGAAAAGATCCAGTGTGCTGGAGCTGAGCGTGAGGTTTGTATTAATGAGCTCATGCTTCGTAGCCACATGTCGACAGGCAACGTACTGATTCAAGGCTCGATTGGGCATATTGGTGAAGAAGAGCATGGAGAGCCGTGAGGAGAACTTGTAGCTGGACTCATCCGAAATATTGCCAACATGTCTCGTCTTCGTGATAGACCATTCCTTCAGATTCGAACCATCTCGATTCCGTTGCTACGCAATTAGAATCAAAAGTTAAGTTTCCATATATGTACGTATGAGGGTTGTTTCCTTCATTTTGATGAGAAGCAGTAGAACCCAAATTGTACCACTTAAAGAATTATTTGAATTACATTGCAGAGCTACAAATTGAGTAAAAATATTGGGTATTTTGTCTCAAAGTTTTTTTTTTAATGTTTTTAAAAGTTTCAGAGAGTTTTTTCTCTTTTTTTCTTATACATTACAGTAATCGTTGATGGGCTCCCGTCAAGGCAGTACAATTCGGTGAATACGCCTAAATTTTCATGAGTTGAAGTCCAGACATTTCTGTTTTACAGATTGCAAGCAGCGCAGCTAAGAGATCGCTTTTGGGTAATGGAAAAAATGAATTACTTCGTTTGACACTTTTACCATAAACCTGTCGGTCCATATCTGATCAAGTGTAGAAAAATTGGAAAAAAATATGCAGAGGCAAAGATTTTGAAATTTTGACTTTTTAAATTAAATAAACTTCACACCAATCTAAAATTGCAATAGAAACTTTAGTCAGTTCTAATATTTAATCTAATTTTTTGCTGCAATGTAACTATGGAAAATTACTTTAAATGAGGTGAAAGTTTCTGCTCAGTTCTCTCAGTTATGCAGCTTTTCAAAAAAGTATCAAAATTATTGAAACAAGCGTCGCACAACACATACAACATAGATAGACTCAACACCTAAGTCCAGCTTAATTCGTCGTGAATTTGATTTCTGATTTTTTGAATTACCGGTGAGGGAACGAGCATCCAGCGGGTTGGGTAATTGGAACGACAGACGAAATGAAGTTCTTTGAAATTAAGTGGAATTGTGAACTTTTCTCCATTTCGACTAACTTCTTGAGTGACTTGTGACAGGGAGGACTTTTGACTCACGACAATTTGCGGATATGGAATCTCCGCTGTGGATGTGGATGTGTGCTCAAGTGCAGTGGATATCACAAGGACAGAATATAACAGCAGCAGCAGCAGCAACGGTCTCAATTCTTTCGTGCACATGCTGCTGGAAGCCTAGAAGCCGGTCAAAAGTAAATAAATATCTGTAATCACCAGTGACAGTTTGAAGTGTACATTTCGTGCGCTGCTTTTGTATCCGACTCGGCTGGCTTGATATTCTTCGCCAATTATTTGAAGGCACAAGAATGGCATAAGAGAAGAATCTTGGATTCATCATTCATCACTATAAATTGACTAGGTTTTCCTGGTTGAAATACATACTACACATAATGTGGATGATTATCCTGACCCTGACTGAACATGTGTCATGCACACGTATAATTTGCGATAAGATATTATTGTCACCCGTTTTCACCGCAAAGAATGGCATTTTAGACGCATTACGTTTCAATATGTACTGGACTGGAGTGTATTATATGAGGTGTAGGTGTATCCGGTGCATTTCTTCCTGTTTTCTTGTGGTTTATTACTCAACACCAATTTACTCCTTGGTATATATATTGTAGAATGTTACTCTGAGTCACGGTTATTTATGGAATAATACATACAGAACAACTAAATCTGCATGCATATCAAAATTAATTGGTGATAAGAATAATTTTTCTTACATTAAAACCACGTTTCGCCTCATTCGCATAATTTGTGGCCATGGATTAATAGATTTGAAGGCCTAGGTCAGAGGCCAACGTCAAGTATGCATTATGTTCTATTCTAAGCTTGGTCTTGGTCTTTTAAACTGTATTTGGAATAAATACGATGAACCAAAGAGGTTCTGAACTTTAGCTTAGTTCTGAACCTAGGTTCTGAACCTGAGCCGTATTTAATTTTTCAATTTATAGTTCAGAAGGTGTACAGCACAGCTAAGGTTAGAATAGAACCTCTTGGCGATGAACTTTTAAACGCCGATGTTGTTTCACCCATTCTCCATCTCCATGCATGCAGGTGCAGGCAGATTCCCTGCGTTTCTAAGTTATCTCGTGTTACCCCTTATTACCCCGACGAACTGTAACCTCGATCTTTGGAGAAGAAGGAATTTCAAACCGCACCTGATGCCTGTGCTGGCTGCTGGCTGTGTCCAGTTCCAGTCCATGCAATCTGCCTTTCATTCGGCATTTCAATTCCATGCGCTAATAGTGTTGGATATGGTTGAGGTTGTTCGTGGTTCATGAATCGTATTTAACTGCAACTATTCAAGAATTTTTGATTCAATTAACATGCCAAAGGTCAGAGGTTAATATTTAAACTCAAGGACTAGAAAAGCACTGCGGTTTCCAGAAGGTAAACACAACTTCTTTGGTATTGTTTAGTGGTTTTAATTTGAGTAAACCGAAATTTGAACCCAGCTAACCTAAATACAAAATACAACGCAATCTAAACGTACGCGTTGTGTATGATGAATTCAATGTCAAATATAAGTAATTTCACTGTGTATTTTATACTTAAGTGTGACTGTGCTGTACCTCACTACGTCAATGCTGGTCTATGACATGACAGTAGATGACTTATGACTGGACTTTCTTCATGCTGCATGCTCCTGAATTATTATTATTGGGACATCACTCAGACAGACAGAAATTGCTATTTTTCAATCGCTATGTTATATTCTAATGGTTTTCCTTTTATTTTTAACAGTCAACAGTAACAGCTGTATTGAGGAGTTCGGTTTGGGTTGCGGAGCTTGTTTCACATTTATGGTCTTTGCTCTTCGGATTGGTTCAGTTCAGACATTGTGACTGTCACGTATAAATAAGTCAGTCAGTTCAGTGCGCAGCTCACAGATCCAGAGAAGTTTGGGAGAGACGAGTCATGGCAGATTTGTTTGGTTCTGACGAGCTGTTCAGCGTCTTTGAAGCGGAGCATGTTCCAAAGCTGAAACGGAAGAAGAAGAAGCCGCCCAAGGAGAAGGAATCTGCCAAGAAACTTAAAACTCAGCCTCAAAATAAGTCACCTCAAGAAGAGCAAGATGAGTAAGTTCAAAGTTCTGGTTGGACTACTTTTACATGCATTCAACATTCATTCAATTAATTATATATGAATAATCCGAATTGCCGTCTCATTTCGCATTCCGTTCCTTCACACCTTAACCTGACCTTCTGTATGACCTACTTATGTAGAGCTACTGGAAGCTCCGAGAAGGACGAATCGGCCAACCGAGGCACGAAGTCCTGTCCCATTTCCATTGACTCAGAAGAACATGACGAATCACTCAGTCTGGACAACGACTTTGACTCACTTCCCGTCGTGAAAATCGAGCCGGCAGAAAAGGAGCCGAAGACAACAGAGAGAACAGCTGAAGTCTCAGAGCCAGCTCAGCCAGTTGAAAGGAGTGGAACTGAGAAAGAAGTGAATGAGGAGGAGGAGGAGGAGGAGTTGGATGAGGACAACGACGGGACAGCTCCAAGTGGGAAAACATCCAAACTCAAGGCAGATCTTGCCACTCTGCAGAAGTACTTGCCTCAAGTGGAAGTGAAGTCTCTGGAGACACCCGAAGGGTCCGGATGCACTCACGTCGTCACCACTCCCAGCAACACCTTCTACATCCCGCTCCATCCCATCGAGAAGCCGGTCAAGACGTACAAGTTCAAGTTGGATCTGTTCCAGGAAAGAGCAGTTCAGTGTGTAGACAACTACCAGTCTGTTCTCGTCTCGGCTCACACTTCCGCTGGGAAAACCGTGGTTGCAGAGTAAGCTCTCAATATTCCAGTATCCTTAATCCTTGAATTGTATCTATCTAATACAATTTCCTTTGAAGGTATGCGATCGCAAAGGGACTCAAGGATAATCAGCGCGTGATTTACACAACTCCGATCAAAGCTTTGAGTAATCAGAAGTATCGAGAGTTCTACGAAGAGTTCAAAGATGTTGGTCTGATCACTGGGGACGTGACCATCAACCCATCTGCTGGTTGTCTCATTATGACCACGGAAGTAAGCTTAGCCCACCAATTAAATGAATTTCCAATTCTATATGTGTCACTTCTACAACGGCTTTTGACTTTGGACAGATTTTGCGGAACATGTTGTACCGAGGGTCTGAGATCATGCGTGAAGTGGGTTGGGTCGTGTTTGACGAGATCCACTACATGCGAGACAAGGAGCGGGGTGTTGTTTGGGAAGAAACGATCATCTTGCTTCCGCAGAAAACTCACTACGTCTTCTTGTCTGCAACTATTCCGAATGCTGTTCAGTTCGCTCAGTGGATAACACATCTTCATCGACAGCCCTGCAATGTGATTCACACCGAGTACCGACCTGTTCCGCTCCACCACTACATCTTCCCCACCGGCGGAGACGGAATCCATCTCGTGGTCGACGAACACGTAAGCCAATAGTTGCAAATGAACGATTTGTATCAAACAATTTTCTAATCGGGAATCTCCCAATTTAGGGAACGTTTCGTGAGGACGGTTTCAATACTGCGATGGGAATGTTGCAGAACACGGAAGGTCAAGGGGGTGGAGGAGGTCGAGGAGGTCGTAAGCAGCAGAAAGGTGAAGAGTCCTCCTGTCACAAAGTGATTAAAATGGCCATGGAAAGAGATCTCGCTCCAGTCATTGTTTTCAGCTTCAGCAAAAAGGACTGCGAAATATTCGCCCTCCAACTCTCCAAACTCGACTTCAATTCAGGTTCGCAGCTTATGTGCTAAGAAATGATCCACTTTAAAGTTGGAGATTCCCTGTATCTTATTCCGTACTCCGTACTTGACTGTTCAGGGGATGAGAAGCAGCTGGTGCAAGAAGTGTTCCAGAATGCGATTGATGTTCTGAGTAAGGATGACCAGAAGCTGCCGCAAGTTGAGAATCTTTTGCCACTTCTGAGACGAGGAATTGGGATTCATCATGGCGGTGAGTATGACTCAAGTAACTCGGTGAAATATCTCTGTACAGTGTCATTCATATGAATTCCCTATCTTTAATTGAGTCCAGGTCTACTACCGCTGCTCAAGGAAACGATTGAAATCCTGTTCGGTGAAGGTCTGATCAAGGTCTTGTTCGCAACAGAAACCTTTGCGATGGGCTTGAACATGCCAGCTCGTACCGTCCTCTTCACGAATGTCCGTAAATTCGATGGCAAGGACTATCGTTGGGTAAGAACTTGCTCCAAAACTTCTCATGATATATGAGCATAAGAGCAATTTAATTTAATGTGCACACTATGGATTTTTAGATCACTTCGGGTGAGTACATTCAAATGTCGGGTCGAGCCGGGAGACGCGGTATTGATGACAAGGGAATCACGATCGTGATGATGGACGAGAGGATCAGTCCGAGTGTGGGACGGGGACTCATGAAGGGATCTGCAGATGCCATCAACTCCGCCTTCCACTTGACCTACAACATGGTTCTCAACTTGATGAGAGTGGAGGAAATCAATCCCGAGTTCATGATGGAACGAAGCTTCTACCAGTTCCAGAACTACTCCTCCATTCCAGCTGTTTGTGAAAGTAAGAGCATCTCAAGTCTCATCACACCACGTGTACTGAATCCCGACTATTATTCTTACTAATTAATAATATTTCATTCCACAAATGGACAGAGCTGCTCAAGTCAGAAGAGGCGTACAGAAGTATTGTCATCCCTCGAGAAGAGGAAGTGGCTTCGTATTACACTCTACGAACTCAGCTGATTGCAATGGCAAAGGATTTCAAAGCCTTTGTGACCAAACCAAAGTACATCATCCCATTCATGCAGCCTGGCAGAATGGTCCACGTAAGCGAGTCACTAAACTTCTTATTTGGTCACGGGATTTAATTACTTGGTGAATTACTGATATTTGTTTGAGCAGGTGGTGACAGGAGAGGTTGATTTTGGTTGGGGAGCAGTTGTCACTTTCGGGAAGCAGGAGAAGCCTCGAGGACCCCCGAACCAACCTCAAGCTTCTTCCACGAACCCCATGACGGAGGAAGTGAGCTACGTCGTGCATGTTCTTCTGACTATCCACAGTGCCGGGTCCAACTCAAGGGTAATCACCAAATACTGGCCACAAAACAGTATCTACTGTCTCTCGTAGTTAGAGGATCAATAATTGTAATCTGTATTCTCCAGTCCACGTACGACGTCCGTCCAGCCAAGAAGAACGAGCCTTCAGAAGTGAAAATAGTTCCCGTGTCCTTGGACGCAGTGACACAACTAAGCCAGGCTCGGCTCTATCTGCCAGCCATGCTCCAAAGTCGTGACAACCGAATATCCGCTTTCAGAAGTGTCCAAGAAGTTCAAAAACGGTTTCCAAACGGTGTTCCTATTCTGGATCCAATCAACGACTTGAAAATCAAGGAACCCGCATTCACGGAACTTTTGGAGAAGATGAGGAGCTACGAAGCAGCTCTCCATTCTCATGTGCTCCACAATCTGCCCGAAACACAGGGCTTGAACGAGTTGTACGCCAAGAAAATGGAATGTCATCAAAAGGTTCAGGAAGCGAAAGCGGAGCTGCGGAAAGCCAAGTCTCTTCTTCAAATGGACGAGCTCAAGTGTCGGAAACGAGTTTTGAGAAGGTTGGGATATTCTTCGGGAGATGACGTGATTGAGATCAAGGGACGGGTGGCCTGTGAGCTGACGAGTGCGGACGAGCTCTTGCTCACAGAAATGATCTTCAACGGTGTCTTCATTGACATTGATGTTCCGCAAACCGTGGCTCTGCTCAGCTGCTTGGTGTGCGACGAGCGAAGTAACGAAGTTCCCAAGCTCTCTGACCAGTTATCTGGAGCCCTCAAACTCATGCAGGTTCGTACTTTTGTATTGGCCTACGTAATTACTGAACCACGACAATCTGATCTGTACGCATAACTCTTTGATTTTTCAGGACATGGCTCGACAAATCATCAAAGTGAGTAAGGAATGCAAGATGGAAGTTGATGAAGATGCGTACGTGGATCAGTTCAAGCCCTTCCTCATGGACGTCGTTCATGAGTGGTGCAATGGAGCTTCCTTCTCTAAACTCTGTGAAATGACCGACATTTTCGAAGGTACTTCCAAATATTTCACATAACGGTATCCGTTTGCATGTGTCTCAGTATTGAAAGCATGAATTATTGGATTGCAGGAGGGATAATTCGATGTATGCGGCGATTAGAAGAATTGCTTCGTCAAATGTCACTCGCTGCCAAAGTGATCGGAAATAAGGAGCTTGAGGAGAAGTTTAATCAAGGTGTGAAGCTTCTGAAGCGTGACATTGTCTTTGCGGCCAGTTTATATCTCTAATTTGTGTACAGCCTACGATCTACTCTACAGTAGCTACTCCATGTGTCGTCGTACGATACGACTACTCTTGTAAGCAAGCACACTTCACGTATTTCCTTTTTTACATCTAAAGAATTATTGGATATTTTACTATCCAATGGACATATTTAATAGAGATACTAGACTACATTCAGTATATAATATATTGTATATAGTTGATCCAAGTTGTGTCTATTCTACGCTTGAGTCCAGTGCGGAAATTGAACCATTCTCTCCATGTACTTTCCTGTATTTAATAGCGTACTTTCACTAAACCTGGGTCCAATTAGTTGTAGACTTAGTGGTAGGCCTTCCGAGTTTAACTTTATAGGAATACTCAGTGCGGGGACACCTGCGGATTTGGTCAAACAGGATTTAGTTATCAATCATCTTATAGGACAGTTGTAGTGGAGGATATCCGAATAAAAGTGTTGGTACGCACCAGCCATATTGGCGGATTGAGTGCAGTAGTCTTGAATTGCAGTCTGTGTCCGACTATCCTGCTCAATAAACTCGCTGTATCTTGGTGCAGCCGAGAGCGTTACAGGAGTCAGGAGCAGATCATTGTTTTTCCAAGCTGCTTCAAAGTCTTGCGTAATTAGTTGACGAATTTTCATGGCTTGCATAAAGTACTTGTCATAATTTCTGCAGAAAAGAAATTCAGTTAGAGAATCTAGTTTACTCTTTTGCGAGCGTTTCCTGATTTTTACATCTACATACGCTTTGAGTAGGAAGTAGTTTCCAGCCAGGATTCTTCCTCGAACCACGTCATTGAATCCTTCGTGACGGGTTTGGGCGTAGAGTCCCTCAGTGGAGTTGACGGTTGGGTTCGGGCTTCGGTGTCCAAAGCGCAGTCCATCGTACCTCGCCATATTGCTTGCCACTTCACAGGGATTCAGAACTGAGTAGCAGGCTATGGAGTACTTGGTGTGAGGCATGTCCACCTTGGACACTGCAGCTCCGTTCTTCTCCAGTACATTCGCCATCTTCTTCCAGCACTCCATCACTTCAGCACTCATGCCCGGCCCAATGAAGTCATCAGGGATACCGATCCGCAGTTTGGAAATTGAAGGTTCCTCTGCCAACTCAATGGACGGGAGATCCTGCTCGTGGCTCGTCGAATCATTCTCATCAAATCCTTTGATCACGTCTGAAATCAGAAACAATTGAAGGCACTGTGGTTAAGACTTTAGTAGCGTCTGAGTCTGAGGATAGATCAGATCAGTTACTTAGAATTGCAGCACAATCTTCAACATTGCGGGTGAGGATTCCTGGTACGTCCAGTGAGTTGACGAGTGGGATCAAGCCGAATCGAGAGAGGAGACCGTAGGTTGGCTTCAGGCCGACAACTCCGCAGTACGACGCCGGGTTCCTCGTGGACCCACCCGTGTCCGAACCTAGAGCACTAAGTGAAACCAGTGTCACAACTCAGATATACTTCAATTTCAATCGACAAATATTATCTGATGAGTTTACTCACGCAAATGAGATTCCCGACGCCACAGCCACGGCACTTCCACCTGAGCTCCCGCCAGGAATTCTCCAGTCTGAATGGGAGTAGTCGCTGCAGCGGAACCTTTCCAATCCCCAAACATTCCTCGTCGGACCAAAAATGCTGTCCAGCGTTCCACATCTGAAATTATTGAAATTAATTGGGGTTAGGTTCTTAATTTGGCATGGGACATTACATGAAATGACATATGACATACCCCATTCCAAACTCGTCCATATTGCTCTTGCCAAGAATTGTAGCTCCCGCATCAATCAATTTCTGGACCACAGTGGCCGTGTAAGGCGGATGGAAATTCTGAAGCATCTTGGAGCCGCAAGTTGCTGGCATTCCCTGAACACAAAAGTTGTCCTTGATGACAATCGGGATTCCCCGGAGGGGCAGTTTTGACGAATCCCCTCGCTCCTCCATTTGTCTAACTTGTTTTATAAGCTGACTTTTAGACTGGATGAACGTGAATGAATTGAGATGTCGAAGATTATTCAGCTTCTCGTAAGCCGCTTCTGTAAGGTTGCCTGAACTCAGGGCTCCAGACTGCATTTTGGAGAGTGCCTAATTGGATTACGGTGAAGATACTTATCAAGCAATTGTTTACTGAATAGATTTCCGAAAAAAATATTTTATAATGAAAAATATCGCGAATAACAGAAAATGAGTGATGCGTTCTGAATCTTCTGAACCACTTATCAGGATGAAGTATTTCGTGAGGCTAGGCTAACATATTTTAGGTCTTTCAATGCTATGTTTTTGCTTCTTGACACTCAGAAAACACTGGGCCAAACGCATGTGGGTTCGACTATTCCGTCAATTAAATATTGCTTGAATAGGATTCATCATAAATATTAATTACTTATTGAAATAATTATTTGTGAATTCCTTTTATGGCACGAACCTGTTTTATTGAGCGGGGCATGATGAGAGGAGTTCAAGCCCAGAGCTCACACGTGTTTTCTGTTGTATGCTTTTTGTGCAAGTGAATATTCTGAGATTCCTCCGAATTTGATTTGATTTAGATTTGACAGTATTGGGTAACCAGAATGCTGTCCCCGTGTGGATGGCGCATAGGACACTTTCTTGCTCAGCACGTCAGGCCTGTGGGGTCAACGGGATGTCGTGGAATAAACGGTTCAGTTCAATCCTTTCACGGCGGAAATACGAGAACGGAAGATTCGGCTCCTCCTGCTGCTGCTGCTGCTGGGAGCACTACAAATTCAAAATATGAGCGTGGGAAAGTCGGTAATGCATCAAACTTCATCATTATAAATTACATTACATAATGACTTAACATCAAAGTAAAGTGATACAATAATTAGCATATAGATCCAAAAAACATTTTTGCGAAAAGTCGATAGTCGATATCAATTTGATAGTGGAAACAAACTATGGAATCATCTATGAGATTTGGAAATGATATACTTTATATTGAAAGTACATTTTATTGTAATACAGGAGATAGGAGTTTCCGAAGGGGAACAATGCGTAGCTGGGAGCTCCATTCATACAGCGGACCATCCGACCTTCAATTAACTACAACAGCTAAACTACCGGCCTTGAAATATCCAAATTACATGTTGATCCGAGTTCTAGCCAGTTCCGTGAACCCAATTGACGTGGCAATGACGAAGGGATACGGTGTTGCTGGGATTAATGTTCTCAGAGGCTTGAATTTTGAAGGAGGGATTACGAATTGCAGATTTAGCATTTCAAATGATATGATTGAATTTCCTCTTACGCTGGGCCGGGATTTCGCTGGTATTGTAGCCGAAGTTGGGCTTGGAGTCAAGAATTTCCGTGTGGGAGACGAAGTCTATGGCGTACTCGGGGTTCAGAGAAGCGGATGTCATGCCGAGTTCATTGCCACGACCGCATCGACGGTGAATTCTTGCTTACGATTAACGATATAAATTAATTGTAATTAAGCTTGGATCTAAAGTGTTGTTCTGTTTGGATTGTGACTACAGGTGAGAAGAAAGCCGAAGAACCTGAGCTTTGTTCAGGCAGCCTCAATCCCATATGTTGGCCTCACCACTTTTTCCGCAGTACATGTGACGGGCGCATACTGCCAGGATCTTACTCAGAAGCGGTTCCTTGTTCTTGGCGGATCGGGCGGAGTCGGGAATTACATGATCCAATATTTACGAGCAAGCGGAGCCTTTGTAAGTTGCGACTTTGTAGTTGGCAGCAGAAATCAGAAATAAAATACGGGTTTCTGAATAAATATTGTCCCTGAACTTTCCAGGTAGTTTCAACTTGCAGTCCGGACGCTGTTCAGTTGCTCGAAAGCCTAGGAACTACTTATATTGTAGACTACAGTGATCCCGATTACGCGTCTCAGATCAAAAACCAAGGACCGTTCGATTGTATTCTGGATTTAACAGGACAAAGTCAACAGCCCGAATTGTGCAAATATTTGAAAGCCGCAGTGGGTCAGTACATTACGCTTTCCCCACCCTTTCTGTCCAATCTGGACAAGCATGGAATTGTGGCCGGGCTCGCCAGGAACTTGAACGACATCGTTTGGGGAAACTGGAAGTCTTTACGGAAGGATGGAATTCCTACCAAGTGGGCCTTCTTTGTTCCTTCTGGACTAGCTCTGGAAACCTATGTCAGTCCTCTGGTCGAAGCTGGAAAGGCAAGTATTCAATTCAGTCCTTGGTTCTGGTGTTGTGCGCTGTGATTGTGATTAGTATTTTTCTGTATTTGCGTGTTTCAGGTAAAACCCGTGATACAAGAAAC
>JAQFXZ010000723.1:0-16089 GCA_034694025.1 Ceratophysella scotica | reverse complement strand
CATAGTAGTGGAGAACTTATACGACCTTTAAATCGTGACATTGCTTATCAAACAAGCCTTGTATAAGTGTCTACCCCGTGTACAGTACATATGTAAACATAATGTCAGGCATCATACTCTTATTTGAATAAAATTACTGAAGCAATAAGTTGTGAGACGGCGAACTGTCCTTTTGGTCCCCGTCGAAAGGTCCCTCGTCCCTCTACGAACAATCCATCGGCGGACTATATCAACGGCGAACCGTCCAGCCGACGAAATGCCCGCGAACCTGAGTTTTTAGTTTGTGAATCGGTTTAGGATCAGGAACACCATATTTAGGTTAAGCGCTCGCGTCTCACTGCATTATGTAATTAATATTTGAGGGAAACCCGTTTTTGCTCGAAGCGCAAGATTTTTTATTGAATTCTCGCAACATTGTTTAACGGAATCAATTCACGGTGGGTCTCAGGCTGTAGCCTATTCGGCTTCACTTTCTCCGAAGGCGTATATTATCTGCTGGGGGCACAAATCAACCCGGACCGCATAATCTGTCCAGCAGTTCATTTTCCTTGTTCATTTCCGGCTGGGTAGCGGACAATTATAAAGTGATTGGTAATTATTTGCACCAGTTTTGTTCAAAGTGTTTCAATTTTTTTTTTACAGGAAAATATATGTACATAATTTAAAAAAAAACTAATTAGTTCTGAACATGAAATGGAAATAAGAAATACTCAGTTTGAACTGCAAGACACGTGTGGAAGAACCATCATCAAAGGATTTAAGATGTCCGTGGACCTCTCTCATATTCTTTTAGCAGTAGTTCTCTTCCTTCTGATTCTACATTCGGGAAATAGTAGTACTTGCAACTACGATGCAGATGGAGTGAGCACATGTTTTTTATTACTACATATATTTAGTATTAATTCCTTTAACGCCACAACCGCCATACACTACACTCATTTATATTTTTTCAGAAAATTCAGGAAACTGAATTGAAAATAATCGGAACGAAAAAAACGTATCCGTACATGAAGTTCAAAGGAATCGACCCAGAAAATCGGAAATGCCTCACATCCCTTTATTTAGAGTTACTTGAGTTTGAACCGGACTACCTAGTTGATCAACTGGAAGGATGTGAGAACTTGAAAACAGTGACACTAAATATCACTAATTGGAAAAATAAACGATTTACCCAAAAAGTAAATCTCCCGAATCTGAATGTGTTCAAACTGTGCTTGAAAAACTGGGACTACAAGAGAAGTTCAGTTGAAGAAATCCTCTCATTTTTCTTTGTCTACAAATATCCAATCCAGAATTACAACGATAACGCACGCCCAGTCCAAGTCCAGCGGAACTACAGCTCCACTGATTTCATACCTAGTTTCAACTTTAGTTCGCAAATATCCCTCCTCACTAGTGTGGGTGAAAGACGAATTTTGCATTATGAGGAAGACTACCTATTTATTGACCTACGGTTTAGTTCCCTTCCTTTTGACATCTCATCCTACTTCGAATACTCCACTCTTGATCTATCAAATACGGTTCTGAACGTGAGCAACATGAAGGAGATCAAATCGAGTTTATTCTTGAGTGATGTGAAGCTGATTTCAGGCCGAATCTCGGACATCTTTTCCAAGAGCTCCAACGGTAGTAGTCTCACCTTCGGACTATCTGAGTCGGCAGAAAAGGAAAGTATAGATTTGGCTGAACTACCTCCAAATTTGACCGGATTCGGCATTTCATATGCCTCAATATGGAATTCAGTCCCAAATCTCCAATTATCTCTAAAGAAATTTACCCTCACGCATTGTGAACTCAATTTGACCCTCATGCCCAAATTCGAGAAATTGAATTGGTTAATTCTGACCAACGTGACAAGTGTGGGAGATAATAATATTACATCCTTCATCAAAGAGAATGAGCACTTGGGATTGGTTAAACTTGATGGACTGACTACTTTTGACCTATCAGCTTTGGAACCTTCAAGTGGATTACTGAAAAAGCTCGATATCAGAAATACTCCCGTGACGCAATCAGTGGAAACATCGTCCCTGCTTAACAACCGCATGCTTATACTAAATAATTCAGTGTTAGATGCTTCTGCTCTCACAAAGTTTCCTCAGACGTTTTCAAATATTAAAACTCTATATATCATCGGTGACTTTGAGTACCTGTCAAGTCTGTTCCTGGTCGCTGTGCAAACTCGAGTAGAGAATATTAATATATTTTTGCGAGGAGACCAACGTGTTCGAAATAGACCCGAATACGAGAAAACGGTTGAATTTCTGAAGAATGCGGGTGTGCCAGAATATGCCGCAACTATAAGTCTCACTCATAAATATTCTCTAAATGAACCTTGGAAATCTGTAGGACCCAAGGATCACTACACCCTGAATCCGTATCTACGGTCTGTCGCAATACACAGCTACACTGTACCGCTTCTGTTAATTTGCATGATTGGAATTTTGGGGAACCTTTTAAGCGGAGTGGTTTTGGTGAACAAGGAAATGAGAGGTTCAAACAGTTACATTCTACTCGGCTTGACCGTTTTTGACACAATGATCCTCGTGACCTATATTTCTACAATCATCTACTTTGGACTCAAATCCGTTTTCATGTTTTGGAAATTTAGTATACCAGAGTATAAATTCCCCGTATTTTGGTTTGAGATTTCACTCGCGTCTGCGCAAGAATCTGAGAACCTACAAACTCTGTACTTGTATCCTCTCAACAAAACAGGTGAGTCTTTTATTAATTAGAAACCAATTCAAATGAGTTGAAAGATGGAGCGTATTTTGAATTAGCAAAATGTTACATCCAGGTGTATCATTAAATATGAGGACAAATATATGGAGCAAACTCAAAATCCTTCTCGAGCAAACGCAAATCCTTCTAGAGCAAACTCAAAATCCTTTTTGAGCAAACTCAAAATTCTTCTCGAGCAAACTCAAAATCCTTCTCGAGCAAACTCAAAATCCTTCTCGAGCAAACTCAAAATGTTTTCCAGCTAAAAAATTGAGCATAGATAAACGCATTATTAGCACATAAAAATGTCTTCTTAAGCAAAACAAACCAATGTGAGGTTAGGTTAGGGTTTAATTAATCTTTTTCTACTGAATGCAGTTCTCATTGCCTCTCATTTTGTTTTGTCTGTGAACACGATAACTCTGCTAATACTTTACCCATTGACCTGAAATTTTCAACATGCTATTTGACCCGCAAGACAAGTTCGAACTTGGGGTCATTGGGGTCACGAGGCCATACTCAAATGGTAACCAAGCATTTTTACGCAGTTCGCCAAAAAACGGCCTAGCAACGTAAAAATAAACAACTTCGTCAACAACTTAGCGTGGAAACAGGAATTCTTTACTTCAGTACTCGCCTCCCAAATTCGCAACACAAAATTGATACTTCATTTATTGTATTTTGACTGGCTGCGATTGTTGGTTGATACTAGAATCGCATGTGTAGCAGGTAGCAGGAGGCGAGCCAACGAACCGGCTAGTTTCTTTAAAAAAAAGATAAAGGGAACTCAAATGATGTTTACGGTGTAGTAAAGTACTATAGAACTAAAACATAACTTAAGAAAATTTCAAGGCTGTAAGTACTTTTGTCCCTGTCCTTTGTTTCAGAAAGAGTATTAATTATGAATGGCCATTCCTTTTAAGTTACTAACAGTTCAAGACGAAGACAATTCTGTCCGTATTATTCGGAAACGGAAAAGAGGCCGCACGCCCTGCAAAACTAAAAAAAGCTTTATTGAAACAATAGCGTATGACCACTGTTAACCTATTCATATTTATTTTATTGTTCCGGAAATTGTATTTCATAATCCTAAATTGAAATGTGGCTCAATTCCAGCAATCCGCTTCGTTGTGCACTATTTTCTCTCCGGTTCTTCAAAAAGCTTGATAGACCCTAATAACTTACACAGATTTAATGCATGGTTTCAGAAAATGCATTACAAATTAAGTAGAAATCAAGACTGGTAAATTGAAAATTTTACAATAAGCCTACCCATACTTAGGTGCTAGGGACTGTATATTATTCCTCAAAAAGAATTACGTGTGGAGACGTTGTAGTTGCCTTCCAGTTAATATTGCGCTCAAGGAGATATCATTGTGATCAATAAGTTATTCTTAGGCTCGAAAAGATTTCTTATGCTCTAGAAGTTTTTCGAATGCTGGAGAAGTTTTTCGTATGCTGTAGAAGCTATTTGTATGATGGGAAAGTTTTTCGTATGCTCGAGAATTTATTCGTATGCTCGCGAAGTTATTCGCATGCTCGAGAATTTATTCGTGTGCTCGAGAAGTTATTCGTATGCTCGAGAAGTTATTCGTATGCTCGAGAAGTTATTCGTATGCTCGAGAAGTTATTCGTATGCTTGAGAAGTTATTCGTTTGCTCGAAAAGTTATTAGTTTGCTTCGAATAATTATTGGTATGCTTTAAAAGTTATTCGTATGCGCGAAACAGCATTTCGGTATGCTCCGTTAAATCCTGTCCATTAAATATTCAAGAATTGTTTTGTCGTTATTTCAGCGTACACAGGTTCATTGTACATGACGGTTCTCGTAACATTGGAAAGATACGTTGCAGTTTGCTGGCCACTACGAAGCAAAAGGATCCTCACGACCAAGAAAGCAGTCGTTGCAATTACATCTGTCGTCGCACTCTCAATATTACTGAACTTTCCGAGATGGCTCGAAGCTCAAACGAATAATGTAGTGGAAGTTCTTGATTACTATAACCCAATCGTATGGAAACTGAATCGAATTACAGTATCAGAAGATCTTCTACTTTACACGGCCTATCGAGAGTTCTATCATGGATGGATATGGGTGGCGCTGATGTACGGGATTCCGATTCCACTCCTCATTGGACTTAATCTCAAAATTTGGATACAAGTAGGAAGAGCTTAGCTTATACAAAATTACGCCATCCAAATCGCTGGTCGTAGCAACGCAAACGCATATCTTATAGTAACAAATCGTATATTTCCAAATTTCAGTTAAAAAAGCGGATGACCAACCAAGACGGGTTAAGAACCTCAAGAGACCAGAGTAGGATCGGTGAAGAACTGGCATCCCTCACGAAAACTCTTATGTGTCTCGTCCATTTTCATCATTTGCAATATAGTGAATGGAGTGGTTACGCTCTTGATTCTTTTGTATAATCCAGGTGATTGGGAACCAGCAGATATTGAGATATTCTCATGTATTCCACTCATTATCAATTCTTCCGTTAACTTTATAATTTATTGTGTACTGGGCACGAAGTTCCGCCGAGTTCTGCTGGATTTATTAGGAAGGTATTGGAGGGTAGTTTGCGGAATCAGAACAAATCAGAACAACGTAGGAATTGAGATGAGGAGTCGGTAGTTGACTATCCACGTGTTTCTCTCCAATGTGAAGTGACACTGTTGAGAATATTTAATGTCTGTGTTCTATGTTCTAGTACTGCAACGAGCGTTTTCATGATTACTCAAAATAGCCGCATTGTGTGTTGGGAAGATTGATCGATTTTAAGGTCTAGAAATGTAAAAATAAATATATACAGAGTGTACCAAATTAAAATGGGAATTTTTCGAATTTCCCGCTATTTATTTTATTGTATTTCAAAACAAGTATGAAATCTTTAAAATTTATTCAAGACATAATTATTGGAAATATAAAATTTTAAATTTGTTTTTCTAATTTTGATCGCGCTTCGTCTCCTCAGGAACTTCGTGTCTTTTTAAGACACATTTTTTTATTTCCATCTTTTTAGCTTAGGAAGTTGGCTCGGCTCTTAATCTGGCTGAATTCTTGCTCAATCTTCCTCAATTCACGCACCCTTCTCTCGCTTCGCTTCGCTATGCTTCGAAGCGCACGTGATACCTACGCTCGGGGCAGGTCAGTACAAAATAATACATCCATTGCCCCATTGCTATTTATGCATAGAAACAAACCAAACAAATCCTAACAATCCCCGTTGCTATGCAGACTCGTTGGTATGCACCAAATAAACCCGTTGCTATGCAGACCGGTTGCTTCGCATCAAAACAAACCAAATAAATCTTAACGAACCGGTTGCTATGAAGATCCGTTGATATGCACCACAACAAGCTTGGGCTCTCAGTTGTTCATGATTACACGTTGTAGTGAGAGCAAAGTGGTTAAATACGTCGTTGTTTCCAAATAAATTATTCCCAATTCTTTACACAACCCCACTTTCATGGTTTTAGCTTCAAAAAGCAAGAAAACTAAGAAAAAGGCGAGAAATCAAAAACACGCACCTCACTTTTTTATATTTTTTCTGATTTATATATAAACGAGCAAAGTTTTTTGTTCAATTTTGTTTTTTAAAGTTACAATCAGTTTGAAATCTACCAATTGACTTTGCACACTAAGCAACTATAACTTTGAACTGTACTTCAAATAAATTAATGTAGGTATAACTTTAGACTAAAAGTTTCTAATATACAATAAATTCTTCTATTTAAAGCGAAATCAATTAGAAGTATCTATATTTACATAGCTAAATTACTATTACCTTAATTTAACTTAATTTAATTTCTTACTTTCCGCCTCAGGCAAACTACTAATCTTAATTTTAACTTGTTTTAATATTATGTTATCATATTAATATTTATTTTGTGCGCAATAACATTAAATCATAATTAGATATACTTTTCAATGAAAATCAAAACACAGACACAACTAGCCTACTCGTTCGGTTGTATTCTGTGTTCGTGAAGGAGAAACCTTTGAACTCTTCCTGATTAATGGCTCGTACAACTTCGGCCATTATCGGTGTCAAAACAGGCTCCTCCTTTGTAAACTCCGCGCGTCACAGTTCAATGTATCCTTCTTACTCTTCTGCAAATATAACAAATATGCATATCTTCATATCATTTTTGGAGTGTTTCGTTTTTTGTTTCTTGTTTTTAATGTACTTGTTTTAGCTCTTTGCGCATTTTCTTACGCTTTGGTATTTCTATGCTATCAATTTTTCTTGTTTTCTGTGGGCTTTATACGCGTGTTGATTTTGTGCGATTTTGATGCTCTTGCGTGATTTTGACGCTTTTAACGCTGTTTTGACGCTGTTGTACTCAAATTTTTTTTCATGTTCTGGAAATTTAGTATACCAGAGTATATTAATGCTTCTTGGAAATCTAAATAAAAAGAGTATTCTCTGTAATGGCACTCGGCTAATTGTATAGGCTTTGAAAGATAATGTCATCGATGCAGAAGTTTGAACTGGCACGGCCATGGGACAATAAATCCTTATTCCAAGATGCGATGTTATTCTATACCTTCGCGGACAGTACCGACCGTACGTTACCACAGGCAACATAAATGTTGTTTGGTAACACGGTTTTTCGAATATTGCATATAACGGAAACAGGTACTTCTACTTCTCCCGAAGGTACACGGACCTCAAACCACTAACTTTAGCGACAAAATGACCGAAACAAAAATACCGATACATGGGTTGCTGATTATGAGTTATGAGAGAAACCGGCAACCTGAAAAAGCCCCAAAAATACTTTTTAGATTTTTCGCCTTTCGATACTTTTTTCCCTTGTTTTTGACCCTTTTTTTCCTGAAGAGACAGGTTTGATTTTGTCCCCTTGGGAACCAAAAAAAACAACCTTCTACCGAAGGTATGCATTTGCCCCCCCCCCTAAAATGTTCAGCCATCCAAAATTTGAAGGAGTATTTTTAGCGAAAATTTTTTATACGCAAAATAGTCGAAAATTGTGCCAAACCTTTTTCCCATCAGGTTTGCAGCCATTTAGACTTTCACCCTGAGCTGCTATACCCAAAAATAGGGGTTCAGGTCCAAATATGCTGAGGCATATGCTTATGTCCCACCGTTCCACACCTTTGATTTTGTTACACGGCATGCGATTCTGATGCGATTTGATGTGTTACACAAAACGGTAGCTCTAAGTGCTACAAAGTTATGGCTTTCTAAATAGACCCCTCCACAAAATTTGTTCAACTACACGCATTGGCATGACGCGTGGAGGACAGAAACTCAAAACGTTCCGATATCAAAAAACTTCAAGAAGGAGTAGCTCAAGCGCAAAGTTAATGACACCAAATATTAGGAGAGTGAGTTAAACAAATTAAAAATCAGGTTTTCAGATATGTACTACTTCACACGGCGCGACTATTCCAAATATAAACTTTCAGGTACGCATTGCCAAGCAATATTTTTGTCTGCAATAATAGAATTTCCAATCTCACACCAATACAATTTCTGTAAAAGTTCAGACCTACACAATTTTAAGCAGTAATTTTCACGGAGATAGTAAATACTACAAAGAATTGAAGTCCATGTGATGAACTTTGTCAATTCATCCATCAGTAGGATCTTTATACAAATCTTCGCTTAGATCAGATCAGGTACTCCGGGAAAAAATTGTGTCTTAAAAATCACGAGTGCTATGAAAAGTAGAGAAACAAGTTCATTCTAAAATTTATATTTCCAATAATTATATGCATGGAATAAATTTTCAAAGAAATTCAAACTCGCTTAGAAATGCAGTAAATTTTAATTGCAAGTCAGTCTTCTCAGGTCCTTCTTTTCTTCACAACATTAATGTCATTGTCAAGTATGTATCGATAAAGTAAATTCTAATAGTCGATACTGGGAAGACGGTGTACGAGGGCCTGAAGAGACTGAACTGCACTGCAATTTAAATTAGGTTTATTATTATTTTTATTATTATCTTCATTGTCAACAACTACTGCTTCTGAACTGTTGTTGTCATGACTACCATTGTCTTCAATGCTTTTACTTGGTTGCGCCTTCGTCTCATCCTGCTTTTCTTTGCTTCTGGATACACCCTCGGATTCAAATTTTGGATACACCCTCGTAGTTCCATATTTTCTTCTTTAGCCGTACCGGGTATAAAATTTTATTCTATGAATGTACATGCAAGTTAAATGCAGGCATTCAAAAATAGAAACCTTTTGTACCTGTAACCTGTAGTGCTGCCCAAAATAAACACCGTCCACCCAAGCTGCAATATAAAAACAACGAGGAGGAAGAGGAAGGGATAAGATATTTTTTTTAAAGAGCAAAGTAACAAATTCCAGACAATACACACGGTTCAGAGTTCATGGAAAACCAGGGTATATATAATAGGTATGGGTAAGGAAGATGAGAGAAAAATGAGGGTGGGGCCTTATATGGTATAGCAAATGCGTCATAAGGATGGCTTCACATACACAGAGAGATGGGGAAAATCGGGTTTTCTTGAAATAGCGGACAAACTATTGGGAAAAATTGGGTACAACCTGCGAGAGAGTTGTGGCATTTTTAATTCTGCACAACTTAGCAAGAGTAGTAAAACTCAAAATTTTGCGTCGTTAGCCCGTAATTTTGAAAAAACCTGATTTCTCCCATGCCCCTGTGTACTGGACACCAACACGATGACGTCACAAAACGCATGTAGATACAAACAACTCTTGCACCCACACTCCCCATTCCTTCACTTTTCTCTCGCTCTTATGGCCCATTTCCACCGCCTGTGGAAAACACAGATTCAACTGCAGTCCTACCTAGTCCTGATAGATAACTGTTTACGAACTGGAAGCGTCACACAAATCAGAAAATGACGGAAGTTGAAACTCCTTCAAATCCAGTTAACCTGGTGCCGGACGTAAGAATTCAGATCATCATCCTGTCTAACTCCAACCGCGATTAGTTTTAATTTTATCTAACAATTTTTTAAAATTCTAAAGTCCTTGCTTGTCGCGTCACTTTTTAACTGATATTTAGTTACAAATAGTGTACTTATTTATATTACAGTATATTCTTAATATAGTGTTTTAGTCGCCTTTAAGACCGCGGTATTGATTGAATTCACATTTCAAGATACAAAATGTATCCTTCTTCCTTGGTACGAAACCGTTTTCCAGAAATAAAACATATCATTTTTTTTACAAAAAATACATTGCCTGTTTACTAAATATTTAGCAATTGAAAACGAGGGCCTGAAGAGACTGACTTTCAAACAAAACTTGCTACATTTCAAAACGACTATAAAACATTAAGCTTTTGATTTGAACAGAGGATGTAATATTGTGAAATAATTAACTTATTTCTTTACTTTTGATAGCACGTGGCCTTCCCAAAACCTCGTGTTTATTTAGGGCACATTTTTTAATTTCTTCTACCTGAGGTCAATTATTAATTAGAATATTTGAACTGGTTGGACCACGAATCAGTGGATAGCACTGATATTGGATTGTATTTGACGTATATATTTTCATTCGCTTGATTCGCTCTTTACATTTCTTTCATTTTTTCCTAATTGTTAGTATTTTTCATTTTTTCACACCATTTACATTCTACTCATACCGAATTGAGTTGTGCTTGTTCTAATTTCCTCCCCAATACATTCCACTTTGAATGCCCACCCCTGGAATGTCAAGTAAGTATTGCTCGAACCAGGGCTAAAGAGAGCAGGCATGAGAGGGTGGACTTCAGCAAATATTCTTGAACTCAACCGAAACTCGACCGAAACTCGACAAACCTGCCATCGAAACAAATTCTTCTCAGGCACATTATCTAGTGTAAGATTGGGGAGCACCCTGGTACAATGTTACTTGGTTTCAATTGAGTCAAATGATTTTGAAATTTTTTGTCCAATACTAAAATTCCCCAGCTTTTTTTGGACTAAGGCTTTTGCAATGTTTTCATGAATGCATGCTCATCATGAATTAAATATGCAGGTCAATTAAAAATGAATTATTTTGCCCAATACTGAAATTCCTCAATTTTTTTGGACTAAGGATATTGAAACTTCTTAGTGTGTTTGAAGTTAAAGTTGGAAGAAATATATTATGCTTTCTGTATCATACTATTCTGAATTTTACAATCTTACAATGCATTACGATAAAAGTATTATGATTTGTAATCTGTTCATGTGCGTATGTATTTAATGTGGAATTATCTCGAAATAGTAAGTGGAACGATCTTACCTTCAAAATCATATGAAAATATCCTCCTCAGCGTCAGCCTAGTGGAATTTTAGTAAGGCTATTGGAATTTTAGAATGAAGGTCGGGATGAAGACCAGATGCTCTTCATGAACTAAATAGTCCGGTGAATAAAAAAGGAAATTTTTTGCCCAAATGCTCCAAACTTCTTGGGCTAAGGGTTTTGCAATTTTTTGAATGAATTCCAGCATCAAGAAGCATCAATGCATAAATGCATCAATTAAGCGGATAATAAAAATATTTACAAGTCTTAGCCCAAGAAACCTAAGGAATTTCAGTAATGGGCAAAAATTTATTTTTTTATTGACCTATTTACTTGATTAAGAGCATGGTCATGATGCAGGGCTCAAACGGTTAAATTTGCACTAGCCTTAGCCCAAGAAATGATCTGGAGAATTTCAGCATTTATCAAACAATTTCTTTTTGATTTGACCTGACGGTTGAATTCATGAGTAGCATGCTCCTGATGCTGGACTTTATGCGAAAATTTGGAATAGCAGTAGCCAAAAAATTGAGGAAATTCAGTATTGGGAAAAAATTCATTTTTAATTAACTCGCTTGACAGAAACTAGAATTGTATCAGGGAGGCACCCATGATGCAGGACTTAAATTCTTAAATAATTTGCACTAGCCTTAGCCCAAAGAATGATTCGGAGAATTTCAGTATTGGGCAAACAAAATCATTTTCAATTGACCTGACTATTGAATTCATGAATAGCATGCTCCTGATGCTGGACTTCATGCAAAAAATTACAACCTAGTCAAAAAATTTGGGGAATTTGAGTATTGGACAAACATTTCATTTATCAATATATAACTATATATACTAAATATATAACTATATATATATAACAATATAACTCGTTTGACAGAAACTAACATTGTACCAGAACGACACCCAATCCTACACTAGGTAATGTGCACTGAGAAATGTTGGTTTGAATAATTGGCATGTTTGTGGAGTATTTGTCGAGTTCAGGCAGTTGATTTGCTGAAATCCATCCTCTCATGCCTGCTCTGTTGCCCCTGGTTTGAACAATACCAACTACTATCTATCCAGTGCTCTCCATTGCATGCTTTCGCCATCTTGCTTACTTTCATTACCTTGCAAGTTGCAAGCCTCTTGCTCTTTGCACGCTTTACCCGCGTAACATTGTCCCCGCCAATTTGTCACTGTCGCCCGCGCAATTGTCAAATCAAAGCACGCGAGATGTAGTGCTTACACTTTCATTCATTTTTTTAAGGGGAATTTTTATTTTTGTGAAAGCATTTGAATTTTTTGGGGTAAATTGTGATAAATTTATAGTGGTATAGTGTTTCAAATTAACAGCTTAGATTATAGAACGGGCAAGTTATTTATCTAAAACTTTAATGAAAAGGTTAGAGTTTTTATGGGATTAATTATTTATTGAAATGCGACATAACGCTGTATTTTGCTCCATTAAATCAAGATTTAAAGGAGAGAACTACTTATACTTAAAGTCTTATGACTCAGATTTCCATTTGTTTTTATTAAAAATATCTCAGGTAATCTTGGACCTGGTAGAGCGGAATGGTTTCTTGGATGACGTTAAATCATTGTTCAGTCTTCGTCTCGTTTCCCGTTCTTGGAACCTAGCACTTCGACACTTCGTTGGATCCAGAACGGTCACCATTCTTACCGAAGAAACCATCGGTTCATTTTCCCAAATGCTTTCATCTGACACTGCAGTGGGACTTCAGGAATCTAATATCCGATCAGTTATCCTCAGACTCCGATCAGACGCTGAATATTTGAAAGCCTGAGTGTGTTTGTGTAGCTCCCCAAACTATTCCGTTCTCAACTTTTGAGCTTCAAACTCCATTTTTCAGATCAATCTGCTCCAAACTTTGAGCAGATTTGGAACTTTTTTCAAGAAACTGAGCTTGATTCCTTGGAGGTACTAGAGATTACGTGCACGGTTTATAAAAGTTTCCTTGATATTCCACCATATGAAATACTTCCAGACTGCAATCAATCGGGAGGCCTAAGGTTTGAAGTTTTTGCTAGCAAATCCTATTAGATGAACTATACCGCATCAACTCACAATTCTAATTCTTTTTTAAATTTTACATTTCCGGATTCTCAGATTTCCGTCTTTGCGAAGACTTAAAGTCCCGCTTCACGTCTCCAGGCACTTTCTCCTGACTTGCTCTCCACTGAATCACCTGTCACTCAAAATGTATGACGTAAAGTTAGGTCCAGACTTTTGGGACTCCTTCAAAACGACTCTCTATTCCAGAGCACACAACGAGTCGTTGGCGGAGTTGTTTTTTGAGCAAAATCTTTGGCCCCTCACAGGGTTCCTGAATAATATTTTCCCCTGTAACTTATTTGAGGCCCACCTGCGACTCAAGAAGCTGGGAATTTTATTGTACACTGACAAGGAATGGTAAGCTGGACACTATTTTTTGTCGTACGTTGTAATTGTTTAAACCTCGCTTAGTTCTCAAGTCATGTTGGGCTATTTTAGGAAACATATATTTTAACAAGAAGCGGTAAATCGATAGACTGACCTATTTCTTAGTCAGAGATGTCAAAACGTCAAAAAAAAAATTGTAATCGGATTACATGATTACAGTCAAAATTTACCTAGATTACAGCCTCGATTACCATTACCATGAAATGTAATCGATAACTGATTAATTGTAATATGTAGTCAATAATCCTAAATTGTAATCAAGATTACATTTTTTTGATTACTTCTACAAAAATATTTTTTTAAGGAAATCATGAAAATATCGAAATATGAAAGCGTTATATTGAACCGAATTTGACGAACGTATTTCAATAATTCTATCCGGAAGCCTCTGGAGTGGATGGATCAAGTTTCGCGTACATTTTGGTATTTAGTGTTATCCAGAACATAATGTATTTTTTTCCAGAACTTTAAATGAGACCACTATTTGAGTTGCAGGAACTTATGAATTAGCAGTTCTCTGCAAACATTAATGAACTACAGCTGGTGAATGTATTTAGAAGAGTAAATTCTGTCCTGTTCTGCTACCTGCTCTCATCTCAGCGTAATCAATTGTTCCGAAATTCCGAACTACGTTGTTGCAACCAATCCAAATGTCCAGCATTTGGTAGTATGATACCATTCCATATATGCACTATACTGCCAGTACATTCCAGAGAGCTCATTTTCGAAGAAAAAAAAACTGTGTTTCGTGTTCAATCCTGAAATAATCAAGTAATAATGTAGTCGTGTAATCTGAAAGATTCGTCGATTACTTGATTATTGATTACATGTTGTTTTTCTGCATTTGATTACAGATTACCGATTACACAAACAATTCAAGCCGATTACGATTACAGATTACGTAATCAGTAATCGTAATCTGTATTTGGGAGGGACGGGTCGGTAATTGGAAGTATATCAAAGGGACGAATTGGAAATTCACATGAAATTGAAGGGACAGGTTGGAGGGAAGGGAGATAGGACGGTTTGGAAATTGAAAGAGAATTGAAGGGGCGAGTCGGAAATTGAAACCAAATTGAATGGACGGGTAGGCAGGGATGGAAATTGAAAGGATATTGAAGGCATTGGTCAGAAATTGAAGGGACGGGTCTGAAATTGAAACGAAATTGAATGGACGACGGGTTGGAAGGAAAGGATATGGGAGGGATGGAAATTGAGAGAAGATTGAAGGCGCGGGTCGGAAATTGAAGGGAAATTGATAGTATGGGTCGAAAAAAGAAAATTGAATGGGAGGCTTGGAAATTGAAAGTATATTGAAGGGATGAATGGTAAATTGAAATGAAATTGAAGGGACGGGTTGGAGAGGAGGGAGATGGGAGGGTTTGGAAATTGAAAGAGAATTGAAGGGACGGGTTGGAAATATGAAAGCAAGGCAAAGAAACAGGTTAGAAAGGGAAGGGTTTTAAAAAAGAAATAAAACAGAAGGTGAGAAAGAAGATCTGAGATGATATGACCCCGAGGGTGTAATCTACTACACCCGTCTGTAGGACGGGATTCCAGCTAGTATAGTTTATAATTCTAGGCCTGGCCACCTACATCCCTTACAAGGGTTTATTAATGCCTAATGTTTGAAATGCAATAGAATTTGATGAATTCGAAATTAATGGGTAAATAATTGCACAAATAAAAGTAAAAAACCACAATAGTGAAGAATCCTAAAAACTTATATTTAAATCAGATGCATGGATAAAAAGTGTGTTTAAGTGAATCTATTTTTTGAATAATATTCTGTATTGTATATGAGTGTGTCCTTATTCAATATTAATTCGTCCTTAAATTTGTCCAAATAATCAGAGTACCATAGAGTGATTATTCTAATTAGCATTAATTAGAAATTATTCAATTGCTTCTCAATATTGATAGTCTAATTATTACTTCTTAATTAGATAATCTGCACAGGAAGGGAGCAGTAATGAGGAAGTTCATAATATGTGGTTGCGGTTGGGATTCTGTTTGTTCAACAAGATTAGTGGATTTTATAATAGTATTTGTCATTGAAATTTGAAATTTGAAAAATTCGCATTTTAATTGAACCTCTCTGTATTTACTATTGTTTAGCAAATAGTAGTATTTGTGTAGTACAAATAGTATACAAAACAAATAGTAATGCATATGTATGCGCAAGTGCAAATACGGCCATAATCATCACAAAACCCAAACCAACCCCAAGTGGTGTTGGTGTGTAGGACTTCATGAGTGGACTCAAACAATATATTAGCCTTAATATGTGTAACTAATAGCCGATGCAATCAGAACAGAAGTTCTGAATTGGCGTCAATACTTGTTTTAAAGTTGCTATTTTTGAATTTTATCTCAAGCCAAATATCCAGCCTATTTATGGTTTGCATTTACAGATCAAAATGTAATTATCACAGTTTTGCGTTTGTACCCACTACTGCTTTGGTATGTTTGTGTTGTACTTGGGCTGAGTTGCTATGGCAACAGGCTCCCGCCATGTTTATCCGAAAGACCGTAAACAATTTGAGTGTTTAATCGAGGACGGAGGGAGAAAAGCATACATCAAACATCAAACTACAAGGAGGTTTGAAAGTTGTTGGTTTTCATTTACACTATACTGGAGGGGTACGAACAATGCATCTAACGGTACCCAG
>JAQFXZ010000722.1:0-16097 GCA_034694025.1 Ceratophysella scotica | reverse complement strand
ACTGGATCGTATGCATTTATATTATATGTGTGCGTGGAAAAGGTCTGCAATTCTTCCTTTCGCATATTGTACGATATATTGACTCAGCTGCAGCCAAACTAATTGAATTGAAAATTAAACAATGCTGGAAACTGATTTGGCAGGTGGCAGGCCGGTTAGCTGGTTGAGTGTGACTCACGGCGAACTAAAGACCCAAAACGGTGTTAGGGTGGTCCTTCAAATTTAAGGCTGGAAATACGGATTTAAAGTTCGGATTTAAATTCTAATATAAGGTTCACACATCCGAAATTTATTATCACATCCGAATTTCTAGCAACAATTCAAGGTTTTCACGCCGCTCAATGATGACGCTTCTATGAAAAAAAGTTAGTATCCTGAAGAAGGTTATGTAAAATGCGTCAAAATACTTAAAAAATCATTTATCAAATCAACGTAAATCAAGTCGCATTCAAGAGCATAGGAAAGTCAAAATCACTATCATGAAGTTTAAATAATTTTGGAATCTTCATGGCTTCAATGTTTTAATGTTTGCGAGTATTTAAAACAAGTAGGTACTGTTATATATAAAATAAAATTGTCTTTCAACGCAATTTGAAAATAAATCAATGCACAGATTTTCGCTAAATGCGAAACTGGACCGATCAATTTTCAATCAAATTATATAATTTGCAAACAGTAAATCTAAAATATTAGTAAAATCAAAATAATTATCCTGAAATTCAAAATATTGGAAAATACTCAACAAGAATATCTTAAATTCGTCCTAATAATGTTTTTTTTTTTAAAGCCTAGATATAATTGACTCGCAATCCCGGTACCATTGGTCAGAGTTCGACAAAAATGCTCCAAACGGCTGCGCTAAAAAATTAGCAAAATTTTAAGCCATGATTTAATTTGATTGAAAGTTTACAACATTATTCTCGTGCAGTGACCGTAAATAACTGGAAGTTCTCTAAATTTCATTTTATGAATGATTTTTAAATATCTTGGCACATGATTTTACAAAACCTTTTTAGCGGTACTATAGTGCGTTACGTTTATGTCATTAGAGTGTCAGCGTTGGGTGGCGTGAAAACCTTGAATTTTTGTTAGAAATTTGGACTTAAAATTGAGTTTACATCCCCGATGCGGAAACCTTATTTTCGAATTTAAATCCGGATTTCAAATCCGAATTCTCAGCACTGAATTCGCATAAAACACAAACCGCACTTTCAGCTTACAATCAACTTAACCCAAATGTCAGCTAATAGCAGATACATACATATATTGCAAACAAGTAGCACCAAGCGTGTTTCATAATGTAAACGTACAGGCGTATGCCTGACATAATTCAGTTCATTCGCTTGCTATGCGCACTCTACTCTGATTTTCAGTTAAACCGGGTTCAGCATTCCAAAATTATATTTGAAACAGCTCAAAATGTGTCGTTTTCTGTTCCTTCTCCTCGTATTTAGTATTTTTAGCACAGTGGTAGTTTATAGTGAAACAATGGACTACGCGTTTTCATCCTACGCGCTACAAAAATTAGTAGCTGAAGAGCAGAAGCTCATTCCGGCCATTTTAAAATATTTGGAAGCCACGGAGTCAAAATTGGAATTGATTCGAGAGTAAATCTAGAATAAATGATATTATAAATTAATTTAAACCGTAACAAACGTAGTTTGCACTTTTGCACCAATTGACAAATATTATAATTTATAATCCATCAGCTACATTGAAGAAGCTGAAGATAGCGTTTTCAAACATTCCAAAGCGTTACTTAAAATCGGAAATACAACGGTACTGGATTCCGACCTACTTTTACATGAAGTTAGCGCACATCCTTTGAAGTCCTTCCGGATGCTCCTTAGGCTCGCCGGACATGTGGACGAGATTCTTGGGGAACTGAATCGCACTGCTGAAACAGGTGACAATTACGCTGACTTAAATTTTGAAAGAAATCTGCAGATAAAAAAAGATCCCAGCATCTTGTAATTATATTTTTTTAAAAATATATTACCGTTGAAAAGAGCTTGTGAATTTTTTCAAAATTTAAATTTCAGGAAATTCCGTTTCCAAGATTTTTCAAAATAAGCTGAAAATAACTGTCATTCGTTGATATTGAGGAATAATTACTGAAAAAGTGATATTTTTTTGCAAAATTTGGTTTCCGCTATGTCCACGTAATGCTATTTTGTATTTTAAATATCGAAATTGATCTTCAATCAGTTTCAATGCAAAAACTGGTAATGCTTCGTGTGCTAACATTTAAATTTTCTTTGCACTTTTGTTACCGGGATTATTTTTTAATGTCAACACATTTTTTTAAATCTCGAAGTTGAGCTTGAATCAGCTTCAAAAAATCTGAAGAATTCAGAACCTCCGTTAATCGGTCAGGTCCTCAGTGAAGTATTTTGCCTAGACTCGAGGGTGCACGCCCAGACTGCAATATTTCTCAGAGTGCTACCCATGCGTTAAACTTTAGAGTAAGTATTTCGTTAACTAAAAATCAAATTATTTACAGAATTACTAACGGCAATCAAGCAGTCTAAAAAAGAACTCCCTTTCCCAACACAAAAAGACGAGTATGATTCTCAAGAATCCATTCTCCGATTAATCGAAACCTACAATCTGAGCGCTCGGAAGGTGACACAATTATTCTTGGAACAATTCGAACCCATAAACTACGACTAACCTCAGCTTTACTCTATTTATTAGCTAATTACGGGCAACCTGAACGGAATCGAGACCAATTCTGGGCTCAACCCAACCACAGCCTTCGAAATGGGCTATTACGCAATGCGACGACAAATGTTTACACTGGCCATGGATCTATTTGATGCTTGTTTGGAAATAGCAAGTGGGGATGAGAAGCTGATTCGGCGAATTAAGAAAGCTGTTAATTTTGCTATACGGAAGGTGATGCCTTAAGATTCTTGCGATTTGGTGACATTTTTTAATTTATGAATTCATATTTGAATTAGCATGACGAAAATCTGAGTACGGGTCAGCATCAAAAGGAAATCAACCCGTTTCACTTCAAGCAACCACTGATTGACGTGGACAACGATGCGTATCGGAACAAAGAGCCAATTTCAATTCCTGAATTTCTTCAGGAAAATTCTAACAGAACTGATTCAGAAACCTTTGTCACGATGAACAACCAACTTGCATTTGAGGAGATTTGTCAGGGCAAAGACTTTAGGGTGAATTCCACAACCAAAAATCGTATTTTGAAGTCGTGCATAGCGCTTTCTTATGGTTGACTTGTCACATAATATAGCACGCGTCGGCACAACCTATCCTAACTAAAAATATGACATGTCATTCCCCGTAAGAAAAGCATTACACAATAAAAATTTTCATGTACGATTTCAAAATATGCATCCTAAAAACTGACAAAATTTTTAATAAATATTCAATATTCAGGCACCAAACGAAACCAAACACCTAAAATGCATACTTGTGAGCAACACACACCCCTTCTACCGACTGCAGCCGCTCCAAGTTGAAGTGAAAAGCTTGAATCCAGAAGTTCTCCAGATTTATAACGTGTTGACAGATCGAGAAATGGCACTTCTCCGAGTCGAAACTGAACCGAAGCTTGTGCGGAGTTTAGTTTTTGCAGTGAACGAATCTGATCAAATTGATAGCGGAAGAACTTCTTCGAATACGTGGATTCCAGATTTTGAACCTCAAAATCCTTTTAATTTCATGGCTCATCGAATTGAGCGAATTACGGGATTGCAGGTGGTTCAAATGAGTGGAACGGAAATGCTTCAAGTAGCGAATTATATGCCGGGCGGGTTTTATGGACCGCATTTTGATGCTTCGGATAATCTTGATGTAAGTTTGAAATTATTGCAAAAATTTTAGACAGAATTTGGATACAAGATCCAGGATTTAATTTTTCAGGAAATGATACCGTTCAGCCATTACCACTATGATACGAGAGGTGACCGGATTGCCACGTTCATGATTTACGTAAGCGACTTGCTTGCTTATTAGTGCAATTAAATTCTCATTTCATTCGATTTTGCATTTTTCTGTTTTTTCTTTCAACTGCTTCCCGGTTTTTAATTGGCCGTGTTTTACTGCGTGGTTTTGCTTAGCCGATTTTCGCTCCGCGGTTTCTGATTTTCAGTTTTGGATTCGCGATTTTTTGTTTTGCGGTTTTTTGTTTTACGGTTTTTGGTTTGGCTGCTTTTGGTAGTGGGGCTATTATTTGCATATCAAAAAATGTTAAATTCTGCATTCACTTTTCAGTTATCCGAAGTTCAGATGGGCGGTGGCACAGCTTTTCCGAAATTGGGATTCGGTGTTCAGCCAATAAAAGGTTTTTAGATCTGCAATTAAGTCTAGTGACAAGCTCAACCATTTAATCTATGTATAACGCTATATATGGTTTTTGAAACCAGGCTCAGCGATTTTCTGGTATAACCTGAGATCGGATGGGTCACTGGACCCCAAATCACTTCATGGAGGTTGCCCCTTGTTACATGGCTTGAAGTACAGTAAGAAAAGTAATAGATCTTTACAGTGCCTTCCACTTCCACATCTTTTCCTCAGTTTGAAAATACCAGCTTTTGACTTGACGGTTGACGGTTGACCAAAAAATTTATGGCGTGAATTACGGGCATCCCTGCAGTTGTCCAAATTGCACTCGTCCCAACCGCTAAAATTGGTCTTTCGTCCAAATGTTTAAAGCGCTACAAACGGTTCACAAGTTTAGCATGTCCTAGACATAGGACAGGGATCTTTGAGTAATGGACTGAACAACAGATCACAACAGCTCTAAGCAACAGATTGCGTTTATTACGAATCTCTAAAAGACTTAAGAAGTCTCGCATCCACTGTAATGTCAAACACGTCTTACTGCACTAAATATATCGGAATTCAATACCTATGTAATTCTAAAACTAGGCAAATTCTCATAATTTTATGCCACATTTTTCAATACCAATGAGCAGTGTTTAGGTTCAGAGATTATCTTAACTTGGTCTCCCTTTTCCACATGGAAATGTCCTAATGTGTACCAATGAATGACTTTTGGTTCAGGCCAATATTACTTGTGAACCTTTTCTAGCGCTTTAAACATTTGGACGAGTGCAGTTTGGACGATTGTCGTAAAATTGAATTCGGACTTTTCCGAAGTACACGCACAGGTTACATTAATAAAAAGTTACCACTTGAATTTACTAATTGTAAGTTTATTTTATTTTTGTCCTTATTTTACAGTTGCAAACAAATGGATTAGGTCAAATGACCAAATGTTTCGCCGAAAATGCACGACACTGCCCTAAGTCCAAGTAGTTGTGAATTATGAAGATGTTCGGACACACCCAAGAGCTAAACACAACTGATTCTGTAATCATGGATAGTTTTAATAAATACATATATAGATGACTCTTTGGCGTTAATACGAGGGTTGTTTCAATTTTGAACGATGTTAAAAAAAGCTGTAAAACGCAAATAAATGAAGCGTTCAGAACATTTAAAGCAGTAACTAAATTACATTGTAGCAATAAATTGGATAATAATAATGATATCGACAGTTTTATTACACTTTTAGTAGAAAATTGGACTTATTTAGAAAAGAAATTAAAATTTCCAAAATCTATGATTTTGCATTTTTTCTTGCCCAAAATTTCCATGATTGAGTAAATATGGACTACCATCTACCATGCTCTTGGTAAAAATTTCAAGACATTTCACCAAGTAGGTGCAGAGCGATTTTTTGTAATTTTTTTTCATAAATCTGTAAAACAGAAATAAATCGACTTCAACACATGAAAATTTTAAGAATTGTATTGTCTTTAAAGTAGCATCAACAATTACTCTAAAACAAAGGGCAAATGAGAAGAAAATAATTCAAAAAATCTTCAAAAAATGTTCAAAAAAAAAGTAAAACATATTTTAATTAAAATTGTAATAAAAACTGTCCATCACTGTACTTTTATCCAGTTTTTTGTTGCAATGTTCGTTAATTTGTTTAAGTTTTACAGCTTTTCCAAAATCGATCAAAAGTAATCAAACAACCCTCGTATAACCGTGTAACAAATGATGTTCCGGATTCACACCTAAACATCTAACCAAATCCGACTTTGCCGTCATTTCTGCGTTAAATTGCGTGACAATTTTCCTGGCAAAAATCGTTGATGTGTAGGAATCTCTAACAATCTCTATCAAAACTGGTGGACGAATTTGGACTGGCACAAGCAAGAAGAGCTAAGTATACTCAAAGATATCTAAATCAGAATTTAGTTTCTATAAAGTACATATTTTCATCTATAATGCAGTTGAATTCAGACGTCATCACCTTGAAACATTATATTAATTTCAGTATTGACACAGGTGTTTGACGATTTAACTTGAAGCTCGAAAGTAAATTTTGTTGCATCCATTCGACTTAAATATTCATATTCCACATTGGAACATCGGTCCATTAGCTGCATCATGCATTTCCACGTGCATACATCGCTATCTGCAGTACTGCTCAGCTGCTTAGTTTTAATTATTGAAACCCAAGGAGAAGCTCCCATAAACGGCAACACAGTAAAAGATAGGGACTACAGCACGTCGGCATACGATCTAAGGAAACTAGTTAGACATGAGCAGAAATTAATTCAGCACTTAATTGACTACAAAGAGGCCATTGAAAGAAAACTCAAATTGTTGTATTGGTGAGTTAAATATTTTCAAAAAATTTAGGTTTGGAAATCCTAGTGGATGTCTTCTGTAGGTATTTGGATGATTATAAAGCAAGCATCCTTGGACCGGTCGTCAATACAGTGCTCATTGACCAAAATGAAAATCTTTATAATTTGGATGCATTGGAGGAAGCAACTGTGAAGAATCCAATTATGTCATATCGACTCATTTCAAGATTTGTTGAAATTCTAACGGAAATTGAACGTTCGGTCACGGATGAGCCCGAGAAAGGTACAGCGTAGCCTAATCACTATGTATTTGGTGCTGTTCGGCAATCCACGTTAAATTATACGAGGGTCGTTTCATCAATTTTGATAATTTTTTGAAATGCTGTCAAATCGAAAAAAATGAATGAATTGGGCTGAAACTTTCACCTTTAAAGTAATAACCTAATTTACATTGCAGCAAAAAATATGCGTAGACAGAGATTTTAAAATCTTGAAACTTTGAATCTTTGATGCGAAAATCGGAATGTAAGAATAAAATTCGAATTAAAACTGTCCATTTGGATGTTTTTGTCCATTTTTTTATTGTAATATGCCTCAGGTACAAATTACGTTTTTTGGTGAAAGTTTTAGCCCAATTTATTCATTTGTTTAGGTTTGGCTGCTTTTCAAAAAACTGTCAGACTTTATGAAGCAACCCTCGTACTACTTTTGATGGGCAAATCTGTGATGCTGACAATTAATATTTTCAGATTTCACAACCAAAATGGGCGACATGCGTGCAGAACTCCAGTTTCCAAAGCAGGAGCATGTAAATGGTTCACAAATGGCTCTGATTCGACTGTACCATACGTACAAAATTCCATTGGCTGACGTAAGTTACAATTGAAAAGTGTTCCATAAGTGACGATTGAGTAATTTGGATTACCCCGTTAAGTTTGAAGCGGGACACATACAAGGAGCTCCTGAAAATACATCTGGGTTGGAAGCCATGGATTTTTACCAAATTGGGTTTCAAGCACGGAGATTCCAGCTGTTCAGCACAGCAATTGAATTTTGGAATAAGGCTTTTGAAATGGGGAAATTGGAGTCTGCTTTGGATGAGAGTCTAATGTCCAAGATTGAGTCGACTTTGAATGAAGCAATTTTAGAAGTACCCGATTTACATACATGTCAAATCTTTTGCTCAATTCAATATAGTAATCTTGTTTATTCATTGAAATGAAACGAATTTGTATAATTTTAGCATGACAAGCGGCTTGCATCCGGGATTTTTGAAGGAACCATGAATCCATATCACTTCGTCGAGCTGCTGTATAGAACATATCATCCTAATTTCAAAACTCGATTTGAAGCACAATTGGATATGTCCCAGCCTGAGAATTCACGAATATTGACCGACACTTTTCAGAGATTGTGTCGCGGAGAACTGATTAAGGTATGTATAATGTATATTGTCCTTGCGACATTTAGCGATCTGGATTGCAGAAAGTGTGTAATACGTATAAGTAAAAGTTTCTGTTAAATATTGTCCGACGTTAATTTAATCCATATTTATGAGTGCATTATGTTATGAGGCCCATTCCTCTGCGAGGTTCGCTTCACAAGCTTTGGCACCTCTACATTTTTTTTACATGTGAAATCTAAGGAAAGAATCAGTGTCCCGAACTGAATTTTTCATCACAGATACAGCAACAATCAAAGTCCATTTCTGCATGAGACAGAAAAAATTTCGCATGTACAAGAATTTTATTAAGCTTTTGTTTACGTGTACGTTTTTTTTTCGAAATTGTTTCGAAATCTCAAAATTGTTGTTTCGGAATATTTTGGCTAATTTTTTTCACCGAAAGAAAGAATGATTGTGGTTTCCTTTGAAAATACCACAAACCCGTTACACAATATGACATAATATCGAATGGGATCCAACACAAAAACCGCCACATTTAAAACCGCAAATAAAACCGCATAACTTAATTGCAACATCCAAAATCACCACATTTTATAACCTCATTATTAAAATCCGCAACACTAAAAATCGCAACATGGAAACCACATAACTTGATCGCAACATGAATACCGCATAACTTACTCGCAGCGTTAAAAACCGCATCATTAAAAACCGCAGTATTAAAAATTGCAACATGAAAACCGCATAACTTAATAGCAACATTCAAAATCTCAACATTAAAAACTGCAACTTTTAAAGCCGCAGCATTAAAATACGCCATTAAAACCGCAACATACGAAACCGAAACATTAACTACCGCATCGAAAATCTAAACAATAAAAACCACAAAACGAAAACTTCGACTTCTGCTCTTAAGCTGTTAAACGGCTCATTACTACATAAAAGGTAAAATACGATAGTTTTAAATCAAAACGAGGAATTTCGATCAAAACTTTTCAAATCGACATTCGGGCGAAATTTTCTGACAAATCTGAGGCCTTTTTTTTATTTCTATACTTCCACTTTTTTTGTTTAAGCCTCCAAATAAAACGCTGGAAGCCATGAACTGCTATCTTCTCAAGCCACATCCATTTTTCCAAATTCAACCTTTGAAAGTTGAATTCTACAGCACAAACCCACCAGTCCTTCAAATTTACGATGTCCTCACAGAAGCAGAAATGGAGAAAATCCGAAATGAAGCTGTCGAGGATCTTGAGCCCTCCCGTGTTGTGCGCTCAACTGAAAATACAAGCAGCAAACAATCATTGCTCCGAACTTCGACTAATACGTGGATTTACGATCAGGGAGCCGGAAATCCGTTTGAATTTGTTGGCAAGCGGATTGAACTAATCACAAGGCTCAAGGTTACCAGTGCTAAGAACTCGTCAGCTGAAATGCTTCAAATTGCAAATTATGGACCGGGAGCTTTTTACACTGTGCATGATGATGCGTTACATGAACCGGGGGTAAGGTTATTTGCAGTGAAATTTCGTAAGCCACATGAAATTTTTTGTCAGTTACCAATATCCCTAATGTTCGCTTAATTGTTAATTTTCGATTTTGCGCAGCGGAGCTTGGATGAATTTGAGCTGAAACAAGGCGACCGGATATCAACATTCATGTTTTACGCAAGTCTTCAATAATTCAACTATGATCACAGAAAGACATCATACATCTGATTTTTTTAATCCGTTGTCTTTCAATTTACAGCTTTCTGAAGTACAAAGTGGCGGTGGAACTGCATTTCCAAAATTAGGCGTTGCCGTTAAACCAGTCAAGGGCTCTGCGGTATGGTGGTTCAATCTTCATACGGATTTGTCAATTAACCGGGATATGTTGCATGGTAAGCTCAAATGAACGAAGCGCATGGACAATACAAAGTTATAATTAAATAACTAAAATTACACGTTTGGTTTCATGATATTTAGGAGGCTGTCCAGTGTTATATAGCAATAAGTGGGGTATGAAAATATCAATACCGAATTTCATGTAATTAAATAGCATAACGTGTTTTTGACGTTTTCTACTGTGCTCTGTGCTAATTGCTTTCAGTTGCCAACAAATGGATCCGGGCTTATGACCAAATGCTGATTCGCCAGTGTCCGCTGGTACAGAGCAATGATGTATTCTTGTAAACCTGGAACCATGAATTTAGCGTTTGTCCAGAAACTTTTAAATTATGTATTTGTTTTATAAGTTTCGAATTTCAAACCAATCCAAATCCAAAATGTTAACCTTCCATAATTATCATTATATTTAAAATTGTGTAAGAAATTACACGATGCTCCAACAATCGTGTAAGGAAAAATGAAAATTATGAATCAATTTGATCATAAACTGGCTTATTTTTCGCTGGAATGCTTTTTTCAATAGAACGTTTCATTGAAACACTTCAGACAGTCAAGCACACACACATCGCGATGCAATTTTCGACGTCTCGATTTTCTAGTAGATTCATAACAAATATTGAACAAATCCTCATTCATAATTCAGAAATGTAATTCCGATGAGGCGTGGCTGCATATAAAACCGCTTAAAATAAGAGAATTAATTGGCAAATGTTAATTTATTATTATAAGTTATAGTGAGGATTTTGCGGATCGTATCGATTCATATGTTGACTTCTTGATTCATGGTTGGCATAATAATTAATAATACATAATGTCATAATCCTGAACGCTCCATTAAACTTATGAATACGAATCCTGAAGTATTTGAACTCTTGAAAGGCCAAATTTACATAACAATTATGCGTTATGATGTAACAGATCTACAAATCCTGCAGGAAATCAATCTTTTTAACACGGCTCATAAATCCATATTCTGAAGGAGTCACATAAAAGCGGATGAGCCACAAAAGCCTCAATTCATTGTCATTTGTCATACATAATTAGTGTACAGTGAACCTGAAATTCCAATACTTTTGTTGTTAATTAAATCGCAATTCGCAATGATACAAAGTGTTCTTGAGGGATCAATACGAGTCAATAATCCCAAAGAAATGACATAAAAGCAGATGGAAACCAGATTCAGGATTTATTGCCACTGAGAATCTCAATCGAAACAGTTTATCTTGAATTTGAGCTCTGTTTTTGTTTCTTTCTATTTAAGGCAACATGTTGAAAAAGCTAATAATCGCTCTTACCCTAATTAACTTAATTGAGTTTGACACTATTTCTGGGAAAATATATGACACATGTGACTTGGCTAGAGAAATGGTAGAAAAGCATCGGTTTCCAGCAGCTGATATACCAAATTGTAAGTTCACAAAATATCAACGTTAACCCAATTGAATTTTCAAGCTCCGGCTGTTTTAAGGGATCTGCCTTATACGATGGGAATCCAATTTCGATACTTCGGCAATTGGTAGACTTAACACGGATGGAAGCTTGGACCATGGCTTGTTTCAAATAAGCGACAAATATTGGTGTGCCAATGGAAAAGTTGACGGAGCCTGTGGAATCAATTGTCAAGGTTAAAATAATGGCCCATTATCCGCAGATTGTGCTTTCGATGTTTATTTTGTTTTTGGTACTCGAATTAGTCTATTTCAATTCACAGATTTGGAAAACGACAACATTTCGGATGACTCTGTCTGTGCTCGTCGAATATTTCGGATTACAAAATTCAAGACAAAGAATGGCTTTGATGCATGGTAATCTGTCATTGCTCATTAAAATTCTACTTTTTATTGACGGAACTAATTGAGGGATCCTTCTTTACTACTTAGGGCCGGCTGGAAGCAACATTGTCAGAATCAAGATCTTTCTTCATATACTGCCAATTGCAACGTCACATACTTGAACTAGACACGAGACATCAGACATTTCCTTGTTAACAACTTTAGTTTCACTTTATAACTCAATTGAAAATAAAATTTAAATGACCAATGTATATGGCGTTAAATTAAACAATTGTACGAGTTTAAATGCAAATGTTCTGCGTATTTGTTCACCGCAACAGTAGATTAAGGCACACACGTGGACCATCTATGAGCCACACGCTGACATCATAATGTCAAAAGCCGATATTCGGTACGAAATACGAATCCGAATTAGTCTAAATAGAGTCGTTGGTCGTCAATGCTATCTTTTTTCTACCTCCCTCTCTGACCTGACCTCGTTTGTGACCAATGACCAATGTGGTTTGTAGTTTGTTGTTTGTACCTTTTTATTATCCAACTTTCTTAAAATTCTAAAAGTCGGAGTTCTGCCACACCCACACAGCATACAGGTGACTTTCAGTGCATTCCAACAACCGGAAAAATACATGTCAAATGTCAAGTGGCTCATTCTTCACTGAAGTAGCTTCGGCTGTACTCAGACTATTGTTTTAGGTCTAATCTCAGGTATTACATATTGTACGTACCTAGTACAAAAACAAACCCATTAACTTCAGAGTGGCACAGCTCATTGCTATTTGTAATTGAGAGTTAGTCAAAGTTTCCATTTCTTCCAGCAGCCAAAATCAAGAGATTACACTTATGTAACCTGTGAGCTTTATCAGAATTATCGACGTTTAAAATTGTGTTGTAAGCCGGTGGACATATCGAGGAGTTAGCTACGATAAGTTTGAGTACATAAGACTGCTTACATCCACCTAATTTAATTGACCGTCGATCATCTGTTCACTGCACCAGTAGTAGTACAGATTTGACTTGTGTTGTCACTAACATGAAATTGACCGGTAAAGTAAATACTTCAAATTGAAACACGATTTGTATTGATTAATTGCAAATTTCTGTTTAAATTACAGTTGGAATCATAATTGTCGCCGCGCTGCTCAACTGCAGCCTCGCTTCTGTCATAAATCCAAACTTTCAAGCTTCGCAACGAGCGGAGAGTAATGGAATACCAATTTCTTGGACGTCGTCTGAAGGTACGCTTAAAAACATTCCTGAATTCAATATTCAAGAAGCATTTTCATTCAGACCAAAGTTTTTCTGTAAAAAGTTCCAGAAACTTCTCAACTAACTGGACTTCTGGGCGTGTCACTACCGGAAGGAGTTGGACTACCAACTTCATGCGCTCCCGGTGAAGCGGATGAATGTCACGAATATGGCGACTTTGCTCAGCTCTTCATCACGCGAAGGGAAGATGGCTGCACGAGGATTGAATGGAAATCCACATTTGCTCGTAGATTAGAAGATTGCTTTGACCTTGCGGACGGAGCGCATTGGTAAGTCGTCTATCAAGATCGTTATTTTCAAATTGACCCCGCTTTTGTAAATTCGCAGTCGTTTTACCGAAAACCGAAATAGTACTGTGTTTCTTTGTATTTCTGAAACTATCGCTGTTGATTCAATATTTCAAAATCTTATCGGTGTATTTTCATTTGTCCAGGTACGGTGGCTCAGAAACACTGATTCAGAACTGGCCTATTGACGGAGACACGCGCAGAGAAGCGCCGATGGTCAGCGGAGATGCTCACGATTATGGAAGCGTAACGGAAAATTATTTGCTAGTTTCTACAGGAATTTCGATCCAAATCGACGAAGAAATTCCTCTATACATAAGTAAACTCATAATTTCCGCTGCACTTTAGGGATACAAAACTATTTAAAACATAATTCAATTCATATAAAAATAAATTCAATTGTAAATAGGCTGGCGCGCTGTGCACGAAAACAAAGTTTGTTTCGTGGCCAAGTACGATTTTCCATACCAGAGACAAGATGAGCTTCAACTTCGCTACACTGTCTGTTCCGGAAGTGATATCAAAGCAGTTCATCAGAAGACCCTTCAGGACAAGGCTATTGAGATACCAACAGGACTTCCGGATGAGACCATGCTACTTCGACCCTTCTGGTCAACCTGGGCTCAGTACAAGGAAGACGTGAACCAAACGATTGTTCTCGAATTTGCACGAAGAATTCAAAGTGAAGGATTCCAACTGAGTTCACATGTTCAAATTGATGATGACTGGGAGTCGTGTTATGGCGAAGCCACGTTTAACACGGTCAAGTTTCCGGATGCTAAAGGTCAATTTTAAGCGAGCATTGTTGGTTTAACGATTTCGCAGACAATTGTGTGAATGGGTAAAAAAAAAATTTTTCATTGCAGGAATGGTTGACGAATTGAAGGCAATGGGTCTGAGGGTCACTCTTTGGATTCATCCATTCATCAACATGGGTGAGCTGAACACTTGAGTTTAAATATAGTTGAGAGAATCGAATTTAAATAAAAATAAACAGAACAACTTTGTAATATCAGGAAATATTTATCTAATTTTTCCAAATTTCTTCACTTTTTCCTTGATTTCTTTTCGATTTTTTGAATATTTTCTTTCGCCTAGAACGTTTTGAGACCGCATGCACCCGTAGCCTAGTATCAGGTCAAGAGAACGCTACCAGTTTTCGCGCCATATGGCATGCTACTGGCTGCCATCTTGGTTCAAAATGGCCGCCAACAAAGTTCCTAGTCTGTTCTTGAGTTTCCTTTTAGTTTTCGCTGAATAAACAAAACCAAGTGACCATATTTAGTAGAAAACCCACAAAATTCTAAATTATAAATTATGTCCGATATAGATTGTCCATCATTCCGAACCGCCGTGGAAGGCGGGTACTTGGTCAAGGATCAGAAAGGAAAACCCGGTATCGTATCCTGGTGGCAAAGTTCAACTGCTGGAATTGTAGACTCTACGAACGCTGAAGCTATGTCCTGGTGGAAGGCTCGACTGGAGCTCCTTCAAACTCAAACTGGAATGGATTCATTCAAATTTGATGCAGGAGAAACGAATCTGATTCCAGAGTCAATTCAGCTTACAGGGGATGCCAAGCTTCAGCCTAATCTCTATACTACAAAGTATGTTGAAGCTGTGTCCAGTTTTGGTGGAATGATCGAAGTTCGAAGTGGTCGCAGAAATCAGGTAGGTACAATTCTTGCATAAAGCCGGACATCATTGGCACTATATAAAGTTTTTAAAGAAATTACGCCACGCCATGATGGAAAACTGAGTTTGACCGTTGACGACCGTTGACAACTTTGTCTTAAATAATTGAATAATCGGACCAACCAATTTTAAAATGCAAATAATGTCTGATGTCTAAAGAACTCATATTTTAACAGAATTTGCCAATATTTACGCGGATGCTGGACAAGGATTCAAGGTGCCACAATCTTAACTCTTAACTGAACTAAATGCTTATACCAAACGTCACGTATCCTAAAATCTGCTTAAACTTGACCGAATATAGGTGGGGCAATGACAACGGCCTTCAATCCCTGATCCCGACCTTGCTCACCATGAGTATTATTGGCTATCCCTTCGTCCTGCCTGACATGATCGGCGGAAACCAGTACAATGGGGAGAAGCCGACTGCGGAGATGTTCGTTCGTTGGATGCAAGCCAATGCGTTCATGCCCGCTGTCCAGTTCTCCATTGTGCCTTGGGAATACGATGCTACCGTAAGCTGGTGAATTATTCTCAGACATCTTCAAGGATTTCAACAAAATGAAGTATTACTCTGTTCAGGTGGTTCAAATCACACGTGACATTCTTGCGCTGCGAGAGGAATATCAGGAAATAATATACGCAGCTGCAAATCAAGCTGTAGCGGATGGAACGCCAATTAATCGACCCATGTGGTGGGTGGATCCTACGGATCCCGAAACATTCCTGATTGACCAGCGTAAGTTTAAGGCTTCCAGTCAAAAATTGCGCCATGAAAACCCGTGACATAACAAAAATAGCGACACGAAAACCCGCGACAATCGGTAACCTAACCTAACTTAAAGAAACCTAATCGGTGTTGCGGTTTTTGGTGTGGCGGTTTTTTGCGTGTTACGAAGCTTGAAGTTTAATTGATGCTTACCAATTGTCCAAAAAATTGAGTTACCAATTGAAATTACAGAATACATGCTTGGAGACGAAATTTTGGTCGCACCAGTCGTTGCGGAAGGAGCTGTGTCACGTGACATTTACCTACCGCGGGGTACATGGCAGGCCCGCGATGGGACGGTGCATGACGGTCCTGTTTGGCTACGTGATTATTCCGCTCCTCTGGAAGTTCTGCC
>JAQFXZ010000721.1:0-16097 GCA_034694025.1 Ceratophysella scotica | reverse complement strand
CCCTGGGTGAGACTACGCAGAGTGCCACCGGTGCCCCAGCGCGGCTGCAGAGATGGTCGGGTCACCCTAGACCTCCCACTTGGGGCATAGCCGGTATAGAAAAAAAGGGGTTTTAGTTAAATACACTTTTCCTTTTATATTTGAATGGCGTTAAACTGAAAACAATTTTTATAACAAAAATCCTTTATTTTTCTGACTTTAATTTTAATTTCCGATGGAACCACTGGGGCAATTTTAATGACCGATGACTTAAAATTTTGATAATTTTTTTGCACAACCCGTTGCGGTATTTTATTTGACCTCTGACCACTGGCACTTTGACTACGGTCCAATCATAGGTCAAAATTTTCTCTTTTTTTCTTATTAATTTCCCTTTTTTATTTATGGTTGGGACGATTTTGATGACCAGTGGCTTATTGCAAACGGTGGGGCGTTTTTATTTAAGTCCCTTAAGGCTTCCATACAACAATTCTAATATCCAAACACGTTCCCTTAATGAAATAACTGCAGACTTTGTTTCACATTTTTCTGTGGCGACGATAACGCGACCAATACTTGTATATACAAGTATATGTACTAATCTAGTATATGTCCCCAACTTGGGGTCAGTAGGGTCACGGGGTCATACTCAATGGGTCACCCCTATGACTTTAAACGCAGTTCATCTTATCTTTGGCTTCAGTACCTTCTGGTTTGTCAAATTTATGCTCATATGCTGTTTATACATTGGGGTCCGTCGTTGCTGTTTTGTCAAACTCATGAGCTTACATGCTGTTTATCGTTGCTTTAGCACTTTAACCCTTTGACTATTCTTTTGTCCACCCTTGGACTAATGTAAATCTCCGCAAGGAATTGAGTTGCGGAAAAAAGATCTCCTCCTAGAATACAGATCGTAGAGTTTCGGGATTTTTTGCTACCGACTGAGAAGAACCAATCTACAACTTTGTGGAACAGTTTTTTGATAAGTGGTCACTGAATAAAGTTATTAGTTTCCAAAGTTGACTGAATTCAAGTACAACTTTAGACCCTAATAACTTCTATCTGTTGCTAGCTACATGTAGCTAGCAAGAGTTGTTCGCTCTCTGTAGCTACAGCTCTATTCTCTCTCTCTCGCTCTAGGAACCTACAGGTAAATCTAGAGCCGGTTATATTTAAATAAGATTTTGGAGCTATTTTCATCTGGCGTTAAATTGAACAATATTTTGTGGCAAAAATAGTTGATCGTGTTGTGCTGTATGAACCTGTTCCCATATTCTCCGAAACTCACCGTTTGACTTGAAATATTTTGCTAATTTTTCGAACCAACCCGTTGAGCTGTTTTGTTGACCTGTAACCACTGGTACTCTGATTCAGGGTCAATCACCGGTCAAAATTATCCCTTATATTTGAAAAAAATGAAGCTTGATTTCCGTGACTTTTGATTTCGAAATTATTCAAACCGCATGATAATTATCTTGATGGTACAAGCATTTTGACCCTGACGTGAAAATATAAGAATTTATTCAGACGGTTTATGACTATTCTTGAGTTTAGGACGGCCACTGAAGAAAATTTAAAGATGCTTATTCTTAAAGACAAACTGTACAGCTCACTTTGAACTGATATTGGCGAAACTCGAATTTGAGCAAATGTCCAAAGGTGAAACCCGTATTTAAATGCGACGTAAAACTATTTCTAGCATTTTCAATTTATGAAATATGCACTTCACGTCATTTTCTTTTGAAAAATCCTGGAATATATCCAAATTCCCTTAACCTATAGGCAGACCTCGAGGCTTAGTTTTCTCGGAATCCTTATGAAAGGGTCAAAGAGCTTAATTCCATGTATCGCTCAAAAAACGTTTTACTTGACCTTTCTTTTTTTTCTTTCAATTCAGTACAGCGATTTAGCTCTTACGGCCTATCCCACTATGTCCAAGGGAGTTTTCATTACATTCATGATTCTGGTGCCTATCTTGCTCCTGAACATGTTGATCGCTATGATGGGTAAGACTCAAGCCGTATGCCGTATTACTTCGAATCCAAAACATCAAACTATAATCGAACTAAATGCCTATTGACTCAAATCGCATTTCATCGCAGGTAACACATACTCCCAAGTTATTGAGCGAAGTGAAAAGGAATGGGTGAAACAGGTAAACTCCGATTCTAGAATTCGAATTAAAAACTTGTCAGAACATTCAGGTTCACAATTTAGCGTTAAAACCACTTAATCCTGTTGATTTGACACTGCTAGTGGGCAAAACTTGTCGTAACGCTTGAACGAGCAGTGAGCCAGGATCTTGCTAAGCAGCATCTCGAAGAGTACAGCATCAGGCTTGGTGGAAGTGGAGTGGATGAACTACGAGGAGTTATGGTATAATTTTATAAATAAAGTTTGGTATATGGCTCGTATGGTACATTTTCATGCCAATATTTAGGTTATCAAAACCAAGAGTAAAACACGAGCGAATCAACGGAAAGGAGCCGTTTCCAATTGGAAGGTACAGTTAAAACATTAGAATTTCAAGTTTTATGCTAACCGTTAATGATGCTTGTCCTTTGTCCTGCTGAAACAGCGTGTGGGCAAGGTGACAATAACAGCGCTGAAGAAACGCGGAATGACCGGGGAGGAAATGCGGATACTCATGTGGGGACATCGGACCTCCATTTCAACTCCACAAGCAATGACGTAAGCCAGCATTCAGTCGCTAACTCGGCGTCAAACAGCTTCGATGCCGTTGTTGCGCGCGATCTACTCGGTTTTAAATCATGTCTGTGGTTACGATAACTTGACCTAAACTAACATGTGATACTCAAAATCGTGTAGATCACACATGACAACGGCAACATAACTTCAATCGTTCAATGCAATATAACCTACATTACAGCCCAAGACAACAGTCAATGGACATGGACCCTGCATTCGTGATTACCAACACGAACACAGGAGCAAAAACAATTACACCCGGAATCGCCACAGAACCCTCGCTACTAAACAGCAGTGCTGGAGATCTTGGTACCCGAGACGGAAGCCCTGTACCTTCTAATCTTTTCGGCTGTTTCGATGACAGCGTTTCTCAACAGGCCTACGGTCCTCCGATTTCCCCAATGGTGAACATAACTGGGGAGACGTCATTCGTAAAACCACATGCCAGCGTGTCACCGCCCCTTCTCACATCCCTCCCAACTCAGAAAGGAAGCAGGAAGATGCAAGCACAGATGCCGAGTACGAGCGCCCAAGCACAGCATGACGAGAAGCGGTATCTGAGCATGCTGGAAGGCTCTATTCCAGTTGTCATTCCCAAGGTCAAACGTCGGAACATAACTACAGGTCTACGGCCAAAAATCATAATTTTCTCTGATAAAAAGGACATGATTCGTGTTAGTTTGGATTCGGATGAGAGCGACAGGGACTTTTCGGATGTTCCACCAGCTTCAAGTTACTCTTCCAGAGTGAAAATGAAATCCGCCAGACGACAGTCAATTGCTGGGGATTCTCTGACACGGGAATCTTCTCGGGAAAGTCTTTGTGGAGATACGGATGTGGAGGAAACGCCGCTAGCGGCTGGCTTCGTCAATCGCGCTTTCGAACTGGATGAACCACCCGAATACTCTGCGATTGTTCAGGAGCCAATGGAAGAGCAAAAAGAATCTGAGGTCAAAATACGATTCGAAACACCAGATGACGAACCTTCAACTTCGAAAAGGGAAGATAAGTTGAACCCAGAAGCTGCCTCCGGTGGAGCAAAGCACAAACGTCCAAAATCTGCAAAATCTCGAGAAAATAAAGAAACGGCTACAACCGACCCAGCTGCTGCTGTCAGCGTTCAGAAGGAAGCTAGCGCAATTGAACCCAAACAAGAAGCACCACGTCAGAAACGGAAAGAAAGAGCAAGTTCGGCCTTGGCCGGTGGCGGAAAACGTGACCGTGGTAGTTCTTCCGGACCAAAACAAGAAGCGATTCCAGAAGAGAGAAGAACTAGGCCTCGTACTGCATTTGACCAAACAAGCACTCGCGACATTTCCAGCATGAACAAACTTGTTGCTTGGGATCGCCCTGAAGATGATATCTAAAGTATGAGGGTTGTTTGATAATTGTTTTGAAAAACTGTAAAACGAACAAAAGTGAATGAATTGGCTGAATTGAAAACTTCACCACAGGTTAAATAAGTTAATTGCAGCAGAAATTGGGTAAGAATATCCATATGGGCTTTATTGAAATTCTAGTCAAACATGGAGTTTTTTTTTCAAGAAATCGTTTCCTCTGCAAATTTTTTGTCAATTTTTTCCACACTGGAGCAGATATGAACTGCCATGTTTCTGGTAAAACATTCAAGAGATTTTACTGAGCAGACAGGAAAAGCCATTTTTTCTGTCATTTAGAAAAACTAAAACAGGGACAGCGAACAGCTAGACTTCAACTCATGAAAATTTAAGCAATGAAAGAAATGAAAAAAAAAGGAAAACATAATACAAATTCTCATTTTTTAAATATAAAAACTGTAAACGTGGATGTTTTTACCAAATTGGCTACAATGTAACTTAGGTAATCCTTTAAATGTGGTGAAAGTTTCAGCCAAATTCATTCGTTTCTTTCCGTTTTACAGCTTTTCAAATTCAATCAAAATTAATGAAACACCCTCGTTCAATTAGAACAACAGTTCAATAATATTTGCACACTTTATTCAACTTTCATTTTTTTACGCGTGTTGTACAGAGCTCATGCATTGACTCAACACTACCTACTTCACGCTACTACGAGATTTTACTTACGATTAGATACATTCCGTTTTTTAGTTGATTTTAATTTTAGCGATGAGCTCACTCGAGTTCTAATTAATTAAATCATTCATTACGTCTTACTGAGTTCGTTTCTCACACTAACACCGAATTAACGTCGACGATAATAAAAGTAGCTACTTCCTGGATCCTTATTCTAACAATCCATATTCCGTTGCTTCCACTCTATATACAGTGTTTAGTTTACCTTGTCTTGAACCATTCCTGAATAAGTTAATTGTAGTATCTGGCATAGGGCATCATAGTCTGAGGGCAGAATATCACTATTTCAAGTATGGCGTTAACTTAAATCCCTGAAGCTGAAGTAAAGAAAACGAATAATACAAAAGTAAAAATATGCGATTCGACATTTTTTACTACGAAACTTAGAACTCACCAGACCTCCGTTTGTAAGCTTAATATTTAGAATATGGTCCCAACAGAAAAACGTAACGTAAATTACATTATGGAAATCAGTCGCATGCAGAAACGTTCCAGAGATATCGTTACTACAAATATAAATATATTTACATTAATTATTCCGCTCGTGGTTTCACCATCTGGAAATTCGGAGATATTTTACTTGGAACTGGAAAGTTGAGCTGAATCGAATCCTTTCATCTTGAAAGTACGTTGAATGTTGAATGGAACCGAATCGGAGGATAGGTTTCTCTGAACACCCTAACGAATTTAAGTTTTGGGAACAATGTGAAAGCCACATTGGGTTAGCGGTTAGCTACATGCTGTCTCGCTATGGATTAGCAGAACGCTACAGTTGCAACTGGGGGTTTGTAGATTAGATTATCGCCAATTTCATGGTGGGTCACTGGTCACCTCCTCAGGAATCTACTGTGCGGGTCCTGGGTAGTAATATGGCGGAGGTCTTTCATATTCTCCGGATGCTGGAGGCGTATGATGATTGTTGAACGCCATTTGACTTCCCCATGCCCTGAAAATCCGAACAGAGTATTAAAACTTATTCAATACCAGAGTTCATCTGGGACGTGATTTGAGACTGACAAATGAAATCTATACACGAGGGTTTCAAAGGGTTTGACTGATTTTGGAAAAACTGTGAAACAAACAGTATTGAATGAATTTATCGGAAACTTTCACCACACGTGCAGCAATAACCATGTTTCATTGCAGCAATACATTAGGCAAAAACATCCATAAAGAAGGGTTTTATTACAATTTTTGTCGAAAATTGCGATGCGATGAAAAAGATATTTTTATATTGGTCTGAATTAAAAAAAAATATATCTAGACTAAAATTGTAGTAGAAGCTTTCAATGTACTTACGTATATAGATATTTTAATCCGATTTTTTGCTGCAATGCAATGCAATGCTGCAATGAAATGCAATGCTGCAATGAAATGCAATGCTGCAATGCAATGCAATGCTGCAATGCAAATCATTCAATTTTATCCGTTTTATAGCTTTTTCAAAACCGCTCAATACTTTTGAAACAACCCTCGTACACAGGAAATCGTACAGTGAAACAATGAAAAATGAAAACAATGGCACAGAGTGAACGACAGATCATGAGCGAAGATGACATATGAAATGAACATAATTTGGACACTGATCAAAGCACAGCACAATTACTACAGTTAGCTGGTTTTACTGGACGACAAAAAATAAAAATCTACTGTGTGTACCCGTTACTAAAATGTTCCGAACTTTCTAAGTCATGCTGATACACAAGATGTAATGCTTCCCAACTGAAAGTGCAGTATCAAAGTAAATGAAGACCAAACCAAGGATCCAAAGTTACTAAATGAAATACCTTAAACCATAAAAGAACTTACTTGTGAGATGTGTCATCGTAGCGACTAGTTGATTGTCGGGCCTCTGCTGAATGTGCATGCGGCTGCCGACCGCGTTTAGGTCGTCTTCCTACTGCAGCACTAAAATGCACAGTAGAATGTTAATCTCAGGTTATGATCAGAAGAATAAGCAACGAGAATGCGATACACATTGCCAAGAAAGAAGTGAAACTAGTAAAGCTACTAAATTAGTCAGGATTTGTTAGTAAATAAAACACGTACTTATTAGCACTTAGGCTCAAAGGAATTGTGTCTCCGTCCCCGTATGCGGCCGAATAATAAGTCTCACTACGTAAGCACACAAAAACACATTTCACATTTACTACTGTGACTGTAATATGTCAGAGCTGCGCGTTAGTCCTCGAAGCATCAAAATATTAAACATATTTGTGTTATATTCAATTGATGGCGAATACTGTTTCAAGAATTCATTTTCCATCAAGAACTGATACAACTATTTGTTTACAATACTTTTAAACGTTTTTTAAGAAAATATCACGCTAAACGCTCAATCCATGTTCTTACAAAAGCATTATATCTAAAAGTTTTTGAAACGTGAAAACTTGTATCCCAAAGCGGTTTACTCTGATCGCGAATTTAATGTTTTGTGGTACACAAGCTAAGGAATTTGAATATTGGCAGGACATTTAGCTACTGTTAATTTATTCAACAATGAATTTTTAAACAGCTCTCGTCGAGCTGCATTTGTTACGATTTCTTTTTTCAATTTTAACGGCCAAAAATGTTACCTTTCATAAACTCCACCCTTGTACTTCCTGTAGAGTCGAGCCAACGCAGATCCAACAATGATGAGTGGGACGAAGAGAAGAATGAGACAGGTTAGAGAGAACCAGAACCCAGAAAGCGGGTAGCCAATTTTCACACAGAAGGTTGAGACGGTAGCGTTAAACGTGTCGTATAACGGTCTACATTCCCCAACGGTCTCATGAATTTGAACGAATGTAAAGTTTGCGTAGTGATCAATGTGCTGGAAGAACTCTTCTGCAAACTGAGACGCCAATTGTCTGACCTGATCAAACAAAAACAGCAGAAATATCAGGAATTAGAATTTATTATAATTTCAATTCAATATTTGTATACAATTATTTTGAGACGAATTTTACCTGCAGAGAAATGCCATTATTCTGCAGAGCTTCTTGAGCTTTCTCTGCAGCTTCGGACACTCGAAGAATTGTGGATGTCAATTCTTTCTGTTCCTTAGCCAAGGATCTCAGGTTGTCGGCCGACTTTCTCACATTTTCAACCATTGGAACAAGAACATTGTTCTGCAGAGTTCTGAGAATAAGGATTTGATTCCTGATTGTGGCTTTGATTTCATCCGAAAGCTCGTTGTCAGGATCTGCTCCGATTTCGTCCAGCTTCTTCACAACTTCGTTGATGTCAACTGATGTTATATTGGATTCACCCAACTGGAAATGAAAAACAGAAATATAAGTTTGGTCACTTTGTGTACATTCAAAGCACAAGTGAAAACTTTACCTCTTGAATAAAACCTTCGAAATTGATTTTGGTTATTTGAGAGCTAGCAAATCTCTCCAGCTGCAGGATTGCTTCTGGAGTCAGAAACACAATTTCCTTTGTAAGATCATTTGGCAACTGAACTTGCTGAATAAGCCGTTGAACTTCGTCCTTGAACCTTGCGGACAGGTCAATCAGCCCATTCACACCGTATTTCTTTTTCAGACCGAAGGCATCGTATGCACTAGCACCACGCTGGCAAGCACTGAAAAGAATCCAGGAATGGAATATAGAATACAGCCTTTTCTGTAAAATTCTCAGTAGCAAACACTTGGAAGGCTCGTATTTCGTATAGGACTTCTTACGCCATAATTTCGAAATAAGGTGGGACTGTATAATTGTCCTTGTTGTCAATGTGGAGTCTGGGAAGTCGGAGAACATCTTCCGTTTGGTTATCCATTGAAGTGACAGCTTCACAAGCTATTTGACCCAATGCTCCGGCCGCAAAAAAGTGAACCAGTGACACAATAGTCAGCACACCCACGGTTAAGAACATGAAGAATATCCCGCTGCAAAAGAACGACATTATTTCAATTAACCTAAAACTAGATGCATAAGCTTGCTAATGCTTAGATAATCAGAATTATAAAGGATCTCCTACCAATTGATGAATTTAGACCCAGTTTTTCTCGAACAACATTCATTGGAATATTCTGAACCCGGCTGTTTCCCACAAAATCCAATGAATATTCCAAACGTCAACAGGGCGAAGATGAACGCAAGTGTCACGCAAACTCCAAGCACTGCATAGTAACTGAAATGGCACAATATGTTAACCGTTAATAATAGCCAAACTTAACTTTGAGCTGGTTTGCCTTACCGGTACGGAGCGTATTTCTGGATTAGCTCTTCTGCATCATACAAACTTCTTTTAGCTTGAGATATGGGAACCGAATCAAGAGCACCTAAATTGTAAGATTTAATTTTTATAATGCGGAACTCATCGAACGAACAAGGTTAGCAACGGATTGCTCGTACCGGTTAGAGCTTGTGAGTAGTCCGTGAGCTCCTTCCCCGTTATTTTGATCCTTTGTTGTAATCTCGGAATATCTCCCTCAACTTTGCTTTGAATTTCAAAACTAAGCTCATCGAATGATTTCCGTCCTCTGTCAATTGATCTGCTTACGTCGGTTCCTAAAAGACTTCCCAAGTCTTTCAAAATGTCCGTCATGTTCGGGAGCTGAAATTATACAAATAGTAGTCAAAAACAGTTCCGTAAAATCTAAAGTTAGACATGAGTCTACCCACACACATATTTTGCAACACGAGCAATCAATTTTCTTACCTTAGGCAAATACACTGCCAGAGCCTGATTTAGTTAGCATGAACGTACAAATTCAGAATTAATGGAATACAGTTCTTCAGACGATACGCAAGTTTAGCGCGTTATAAAAATAGATATGATTTCAATGCCATTCAAAAACCAAAGAAGTTCTTACATTGCGGAAATCGTTCTCAAGTCGAAGAGTTTGAATTTCTGATGCGGACTTGAGTTCGTTACATTTTGCCGAGTTACACTCTTCCAGGAGATCAAGTAACGTATTTTTTGAACTTCTCAAACCAATTTCCAATTGCTTCGCTTGTTGTTTCAAGCTTCGAGATGAGTTTTCAACACTTTGAAGAGATTCTCTCACACGTTCAACAGTTTTCAGAAGATCTGTCAAATTCTGTAGAGCTTCCAGACCCGTTCTTTCAGCCAACCCATTCTTTATTATTACGCCACTTCCTGTTAATCATCAAAGTAGTGTTTTGAAGATAAAAGATAATGCAAACAGAAACGCACTAAAAATTTAGGCCTCCAGCCAAAAACCGAAACTCCGAAAATAGCGTCACCAAAAACCGCGACACCAAAAACAGCGAAACTTTATAACCTAACCCAAGTAACCAAATCGATGTCGCAGTTTTCGGAGTCGCTGCTTTTGGAGTCGCGGTTTTCGCCTGTTACGAAAAAGACAGGCAACGCTACGATCCAAAAATAACATGGATACATGGCTTTGCTCAGGTTATAAAACTTTAAATATAAAATCTAGAAATCTATGCTAATCTGTGCCGTGAAAACCTCACCTCCATGCCGGATACCAAAATGTGCGTAGGTAAACAAACATTGCAAAGGTTGAAAACCTGGACGGCTCTATCATTGTCATCACTTTCAGATGTTCGCCTTCAAAATCCCAGAATCACAATCAAGTCAATTTTAGCCGTCAAAATAGAATCATCAAATCAGAATCAACGATCTTTGTTTTTAAAATCGTGATTTTGAAATCAAATCGTGATTTAGAATCGCCAATTCAGCTGAAAATCGTGCTTTTTTGGGTCAAATCGCATATTTTAAAAATCAAAATACAATCTGGTCATTTCTTTAAAATTTAAATCCGAAAATCAAAATCCTTTAAGGTGACCAAAATCATGATTTTCAAAATCAAAGGATTTTGCCCAGCCCTGCGATTCACATATCTTTTGCTAAAGTTTTCATTCACCAAAAACTGACTTCCTTTGATTCCTTTTGGCATATAGAACATATGTTTACGCCGCTGAGTTGCCAGGCTTGCAAATATTTATGAAACATAAACATCAGAGCAATAAACCCAGCATGTGCTAGTTGGATGAAAGATGAAGCGTTAAGAAATAGGAACTAGCTGTGATAAAGTGTTGAGTGTTGAGTCAGAGACCAACAAGCGTCAAATGGAGGTTTAGAGAGAAGTACCTATTATTTTTATGATAGTGGCGAGACAAAACTAAACAAAAGGGCGACAAGCGACGTGGAGTTCAGAGATAGGCAATAGACGACACATGAGAAGCCAGCTGAAGAGAGGTTGGATACGAAGTATTAAATTACAAGTCTCTTCCTTTGTCCCTCTGTCCTATTTCACTCGAGTCCTCGTTATGATAATTTATAGAACATTTTCTCCACTTACTGCTCAGGATATCATTCAAGAGAGAAGCCAGAGTGTCGTAGTTGTTGACCAGCAGAGATTTGATTTGAGATTTCGTCGTGTCCAAATACATTTGCGTATCTGTCAGAGCGTTGTCTACATCCGAAGGCATTTTCTCAACGCCTGTTCTCATTTGCTCATTCGTCACGAAACAACAAACGAGTCCAAACCTATGGAACATTCCAATCCAAATTAGTCATCAATGTTCAATATTTAGAGTTTGGTGGGTTGCTAATGATAGAAATCACAACTTATTTGTCTTCTTTGTAATTCGACCTACAAACATGCGAATTACTTTGTCTAAAGTTCTGCGAGACCTGATTTTTATATAGTCTACACTTGAATAAACAATCTGTCTGAATTCCGAACATGACAAGTTGACACTTCTGTCTGGCTTGCAGATTTTAGGTTGTGATGCAAGCATTATGCAAACTTTAGGTTGTAAAATGTGTTCCTTCGGTTAGGCTTTGCCAACATGATAGCTTAACGCAGGTTCTAAACGGTACAGTAGTACATTTGCAGTACGCAATCAATGTTTTACCTGGTTTTGAGTATAATTAACACTAAAAACTGTCTGGTGCGTGTTCGGTTGAATTCGGCTAGGTTCTTCCTATAGCTTAACCGCATGCTTAAGAACCTAATCTAGTCCAAGACATAAATGAAAATCGTGTAGATCGCATATGACAACGGAAACCTACAACGGAGCCCGTAGCCAGCAAAAAAGTAGGTATGTTTTCTGTGCACATACCGAAGGTTTTGTCAATAAATAAAATAGACACATTGTTTTCATTTTGGCAAGTGGCATTCTGAAGTGGAAGCGTTTGCTTTCACGTGAACAAATGAAGTTTTGTAGATCAAACAGGAAACATTATATACAAACTTACATGAAGACTACGACGAGAGACGCAAACAATATACCGCATCCAGCACGTTTCCATTTATCCTTCTTCTGTGCCAATTTCTTTGCCAGAAGTTCATCCGGATCCTTGACGGACTTGCAACAGCCTTTATCTCCACAACAACATTTGGCAAAACACCAGCCCAGCCCACAAAGGGTTAGAATCACTCCAAAAAGAACGAAACAGATGACATAGGCTAGCGGTCCTTTGTTCTCCAGGATAAGGGACTGTGCAACTTCATTGTTCAGAGATTCAGAATAAGCTTCGTAGTTATTGATGTAGTTCAAATATTGATTGTAGGTTGGAAACACAGAATCCAGCGTTTGATTGGCGATTGAGAATAGGCTTCCCATCCCACCATAGTTGAACGTTGTTCGGTTCGACGTCCAATTGTTTGACGCCATGGAAGGAATTACAAATTCCAGGAGGGGATTGGAGATGGATGCCATTGGTTCGGAAAATCCGCCATTTATGGCTTCGAAGCTTGAGTGAGACATGGTTTGGTTCCTTCACTTCAAATTATCGTGTACTGTGTACTTATCGAGTTTAACGACTCGCAGTAAATGCTGGTATTCAGTGAGACTTCGCTTCACTCATGTCACACTCTTGAGTCACAATTAAACCCTGTAGACGAATAAACTTAATTAAGTGCGTTCTTCGAAAGTACGTCAACTGCACCGGTATGTTAATGGTTGAAACGTGAATAGCACAACATGTATATCAAGGTCACAGAGTATGTGCTTATAGACTATTCACAGAATTGCAAATTGGAAGAAAAAATCCACGATCGGTGAATACATTTTTTACTGACAAGCACCCTCCAGCTTTAATTGTATTCTTAAATTAGCATGGAGCAGCACAGGCTTGCAGCATGAAATGCTGAGTAAATAAGGCATGACGGAACTCACAATTAGTAATCATGAAAGACTCCGATGCCAAGTCAATTTCCTCTTAAACTCTAATGCGCACGTTTCATATGTAAAATGAATGAATAAAAGGCCTCAATGCTCCAAGCCTTGATTCGAGCAGAGGGATAAGAAACCCACACTGAGTCAGAGGAGTGCTCAAACATGAATCTTACCTCAAGTAATCTTGTGTCGTGCAGTGCGTGGATTGTCGATGGGATGGTATTCAAGAAGAATGGCAACACTTGATTGCCTTGAGCTTGATAACTTGCTAGTCTATCTGGTATATCATTAATGAACACAAAAGTTGAAAGTTAACTGGAAATGTCTCTGACTGGAACGATTGTAAATTATAGGAAACTGAGCTCGTCGTCCCCAGCCCACGTCACTTGTGCTCAATCAATTGAACACTCGGAACGGAAGACGTTCTTATCCTAACCACAACACAGGTTTCTCTCATGAATGTTGACGAAATTGAGCATTTGGTAAGAAAACCAAGACGGGCGTCAGAAGAAGAACGGGAAGTAATTATTGAGACAAAGTAAGCTCTTTGTAGTCGTTCTTGAGCACCGAACTACGTACACTACTCTTCACAACAGAGTTGAACAAGGGTTTTACATGATCCCGATGGCCATTTAGGGGCTAGAAAGACAATGTTAGTGTTAAACTTGCATTTCGCACACGATCTGGCAGCTCTTGCTTTCAATTAATTCGATTGAGGTCAATATTAGCATTCAACAGCCAACTCCTGTTTCACTGTACCTTATGAAGATTTAAAACAGACAAGTACCACAAAAACATGTAACTTTCACTGCTGCTGGCTTGGCTTCTGTGCTGTTTGAGTCCTGGTTTGCACAGACAGAAGATGAGCGAAGGGAAAATACTATGACTATTCTTCCTTCTTCGTGTACGTGCCTAGTGTTTGAAACGAGGAAGTGGATAAAAGTTCCGATAATTCCATTCCCGTTCTACCACTAACGATGTTGAGACGAGTGACGACCACGAACCTGCAATGCAGAATAGAAGAATATTCATCCAGATTAATGCTTAAGTACTTCAGTTCTACACTTCTGTAGAAATACAAAAATTATAAATCCACAGTAGCACCAGCAGCAGTTTCTTAACTAAACAAAACTGTTGATAACACATTTTCCGACGACTGACGACCAAAGACATATAAGTTAAATGACTCAACCATTCTATCTCCACCGGTTTATCAGTCGCCAGCATCCTCTTCGTAAGTATTCAAAAGTCTTAATTATACCGATGACATACTGCTGAGACATATTTTATATCGCAGTTTCAAAGTAAGCGAAAGAGGAGAGACCACCTAGAATCCAATATCGCTAAATTTGTTTGTTTCAAACTTCTGTAATACGTTTTTCCTAAGATAAACTAGACTTGCGAAACAGCATGCATCTTCGTGTCTCGTGTCTCTTAACGCATTGTTTTCCGACTCGATGTTTTAAATAAACAGAACAGAAGTATAGAAGGCAGAAAAACACGCTACAATCACAAACAAGTAGAATAGTCATCAGAAAATCAATCGTGTAGTGTATCCTTTTTTTTTACATTTTATATTCTCGTTTTAGAGATGCAAAGTCGTCTTTTTAGACTCAGAAGAAAAGAAACAACACTACACCAACCTCAGAGTGCTGAAAAGACACTACGACTATCAGCCAACAATATACCAGAAGTTGATTGACAATGACCTAATCTTCATGTTTGAGGAATCTTTCGAATCCTTTCCCATTCTCACCATTCTTCCTTTCCTTCGACGTGATGTGGGAGTTATTTTACTAAATTAGAAATAGAGCTACACAAGCCACAATTCGCCAATTTGTGAATACATCTAACTTCCACATGCACATGAGTGAGCTTGAGAACACAACACCAAACACCAATTAGTCCATTGTCTTATGCTACTGCTGCTAGGACTAATCTTGAATCCCTGTCCGTCTCGCTTCAGAGATCTCAATGAATATGAATTACAAGAACACGTAACAAGACGTGTGAAGGTTAATCACAGGAGCGTATGATGATCATGAAAGTAAAGATGACATGTACCTACTTACTGTACGATCCCTATTCTTGTCACGCTTGGAGCCTTAACTAATTGACAACATTTACGGAAAGGAATACGAACGAAGTGCATTCGCTTCACTTCTTATTTCTATACCCAACCGAGACTCAGGTCGACTGGCCGGTGAGTTGCGTATTTTTTCGAAGTGGACAGGACAGTGGGTGGACGACGGCCGACGGACTACTTCTTCATTCATTCTATATTGACATTTACAATTTACTTGTGGTTACGCCTAATTTGTACCTATACCATGCCACCAATAGAAACCCAACTTAGCCATCTGAGTCATTCATCGTTTACTGTAAGTAAAGAACAGAAGAGAACGCTGAGGAAAGATGGGTGTGTGAAAGTAACGGGATCGGGATAAGATGTTCCTGATCTGAAAGAATAGCAATGAATAAACAGCTTATGCTGTATGCTTGAGTTATTTGAAATAGACCGACATTATTGGTTGGGCATGGCATAACAGGTACAGGTGAGTCTCGAAGCATGAGACTAGTAGTACTTATGTCTATTCCAATTTTGCATAAGAACGATGGAGAGCATATCTTGATCATTGATCAATCGTTGCAATTTAAAAGGCTGTGAACGAACGGACAAGCATTTAAACCAAATCTAGAAAACGCCGCAAATAGTTCATCTCTTTAGCCGCACTGGCAGCGAATGCAAGCAGATCTAATAGCTCGTTCGCAACTCGCAACTTGGTAACTGACAACTTGGCAACTTGGTAAATTAACAATTCATAAGATAGTATTATGTAAGACATGCGTTTCAATTTGCAATTAAATAATCCGAAAATCGTACGCTGCAAATCGATAGAAACATAAAGAACATAAAAAAAAATGGAATCGCCAGTAAAATCGAGGATTATGAATATGAAATGGGTGAATCACATTCACAAGTTCGTTGCTAATACTAAGCTTGGACCTTGTTCCATCGAGTACCACGGCCACAGAAAAATTGGCAATTGCTTGTTGAGGTTGGTTGTATTGTGATTTGCTAAGCGATACACATTTCTTCTTCGATACTACACCCTAGTATTACGTACTATCACAGGTAAGTCAAGTAATAAATAAACAGTATAAAACTGGTAAAAAAGACCTGGCACAAAAAAACACAGAAGCAAAAGCAGGAGATACTGATGCCAA
>JAQFXZ010000720.1:0-16108 GCA_034694025.1 Ceratophysella scotica | reverse complement strand
GAGTTCCAACCTTGGCCGGAGTTCCGGAGTACCGGAGTCCGGAGTTCCATTCTTGGTCGGAGTACCGGAGTACCGGATTCCGGAGTTCCAACTGTTTGCCCATCTATGATCGATACAACCTTATTTTATCCTGTCATAGTTAATTTGCCTTTAATGCTTCTCGAATGCAGCGTTAACCCCGTATGACATATGCTCTGCTCTTCGCGCGCTTCATCTGCTTGTGACACAGATTTACATACGGAGGCTTGCTCCTATTGCAAAAAAAATGTTACGGACGGACGGACGGACGGACGGACGAACAGGACCATCCCATAAGACCTTTTTGGTCTAAAAGAATGCTAAATTAATAAATTATGAAATATATGTAAAGATCATAAGTTTAAAAACAATTAAGAAACTTTAAAATAAGTAAATCTATAATGCGATAGGAAAATCAAACGTATAATTTTGAAATATTTCCGAAAAACCTTCTCTCTTTTAGAAGCAAGGCTTCTAGAAGAAGACAATTTTTTACCCTTACAATGTACCGAAACCCTGTAAAATTTAAAACGCGTAGGTATAAATTCGCGTCGAAGATATTCCCTGGCGAAACAGAAATATGCCTGGTTACACATGGGGTCGATAAATGCAAATTATCTAGAATAACGTCTTAATTGATGCAACCACTGACCCTTAGTTATTCAACTAAAGACAAAAATTCCAAATAAAAAGTTGTGCCTAGCGCCTAACGCAGAACTGTTAAAAATACTCGAAAATTATCCACAAAAAACATTGCCGTATATATTAATACGAAACTTTTATACATTGTTTATACTAGTACGCAACATTAAAACTTTTCTCATAAATTTACACCCTAATTTGAAGAAAATAAGTAGCAACCACACGATCTAGCTATATTTTTTGATCATAAAAATCCCAAAATTTGCATACGTTCCAAACTCAAAAGTTTGAATCACGTAAATTTGCTTCGTATATTAATATAATAGCAAATCACTCCATACATAATTTCTACTATATTCCTATAATCCAAGACTGTGTTTAAACCTGAGATGTTATCCAATTGTAACTGCGGTCCTGCCATGTTGCTTGTAATCCTTAAGTGTAAAAACTTAAGTCTTTGATTGGCTCCACTTTAGACTGTTAGCATTCAGTGGCGCCGCCAGGAGTGGGCAAAGTGGGCTTTTGCCCACGTCAGAATTTCGAGCTTTACACTAGATATAAAAGCAATCTCCAAAAAAATCGCGAAATATGATATATGTAATCTAAAATGAACCATAATATAAGCAAACTATTTCAAAATCCGAAAACAAATTGCGCTTCGTGCAGTATTATGTTCTTTGATATCTTTATAAACCAACTTATTTTAAACTTTCGTCAATTTCGGCGAGATTTCAGAGTACAGTAACCAGCCCTATGGTTCATTTTTATCTTCAGCCATCTTCAAGCTTTCGCTCTACCATTGACTGATTTCTTAAAGCTCGTGCGTTTGCCAGCAGATTAAATACCTAATGGAGTTGAGGCCTGGGTTTATTTTAAAAAAATTGATAATTGGAAATATGGTTCCAGATTTAATTTTAGAAAGTGTAAAACGCCTCTCACCGTGTTAACTACGAACAATAAAGACAAGCTATTCGCCGGATTGACCTATCAGGCGCGGGCAAAGCTATTTCTTAAAAATCAATGATTTAATAGTTATGATTTTGGTAATCTTAAAGATTCTGATTTTCAGATTTTGATTTTGAAGAAAAATGATCTGATTTTGATTTTTGATTTTGTAGAGAACTATATATTTTGATCTGGAAAATCACAATTTTCAGCTAAACTGGCGATTTAAATCACGATTTTTAATAAAAAAATATCGTTGATTTTAATTTGATGATTTGATTTTGACGCTGAAAAGTGGTTGATATAAATTTTGGGATTTTGAAGGCGAATTTTTGGTGATCTTGGTCAATGATTTATGATTTCGAAAATAATTTTCTAATGATTTAGCCTACTTCTGTGAACTATTGTAATTATTTATGTTTAAGTGAAGTACATTGAGAAGTACTACTTGAGTTGAACCTTATTTGACTCGATTTCAACTCAGAGTACTTTTGAAAGTTCTCTTTTCCACCGAATATTTTGTTGCAGTTGGTTTGCAGGTACCTATTTATAAGTTAAGCCTTTTCGAAAAATCGGCAGTTTCGCGTGTTTGGTCCAGGCCTATGTTTCGTAGAATACAATGCAAGGAAATAGAAAGAAACAAGATACAACAAAATAAAGCTTTTTGTTTTAAGTCAAATCGACAATACGGATCGGATTGGTCGTATTTCAATTAGTTAGGTAAAACCGCACATTAATTCCATTTCTCAATTCTCTTCACAAAAAGCTCTAATGTATAGGTACTGTATAAACCAAGTTTTCTTGGGTTTCTACATATTCTGCAACATTTTCACCCATCAACTTGAATTAAAAAATAACCAATTTGTACTAATAACTGAGTACTCGTTTGTATTAGTCGATAATTCAATTCGATGTATATCAAATTAGAAGTTTTACTATTTTGCCCACGTCAGTTTTAAGGCTGGCGGCGCCACTGTTAGCATTTGTTTATGGTGGTTTGGCTTTTGCTCATCTAGATTTGGAATTCGATAAAGCTCCTCCTGATCTTATCTGTGGAGCGTTGCTCAATCCTTAATTGGTTTAAAAACTTAGCTGTGAGGCATAGGTTATTTCACTTTGGATTGGATGAAACATGTGAGGCTGGGTTTTGCCTGGGTCGTTTTTCAAATTCTGATTGGCCATTAAACTAGCATGTTCTTGGCGTGGGCAGCTTTTAAGTTCCTGATTGGCTTTTGAAACTTGGCCCGATATTAGCTTTAGGTCTGAAGGCGCGTCTTAGCATGTGAATGATTTTAAAAACTTTTACCCTACTATTTTCGAGTGTCATTTTCCAGCTGGGGATTGGTTTATAAACTCCGCCTGATGGTAGGTTTTGGGCGTGTTCTGACCCTAGATTGGTTTAAAAACATGACAAAATGGCAATGCGGCTAATTTAGAGAATATGGGTCGTTTTTAAAGATTGGGCAGTTTAAAAGATTTGACCGTTTTTAATGATTGGGCCGTTTTTAACGATTGGGTCGTTTTTCAATGATTGGGCCGTTTGTATGATTGAGCCGTTTTAATGATTGGGCCGTTTTTAACGATTGGGCCGTTTTAAATGATTGGGCCGTTTTTAAAGATTGGGCTGTTTTCAAAGATTGGTTCGTTTTCAAAGATTGGGTCGTTTTTAATGACTGGGCCGTTTTTCAAGACCAGAGACGTTTTATTTAAAAAAAAACGGGTCGTTTTTCAAGACCAGGGACAGTATATTAAAAACGGGTCGTTTTTCAAGACTAGGGACGTTTTTTAAGAAAACGGGTCGTATTTCAAGACCAGGGACGTCTTTTAGGAAAACGGTTGTTTTTCAAGACCAGGGACGTTTTTTAAGAAAACGGGTCGTTTTTCAAGATTCTGAATTTTTTAAAAAAAGTATCGGGTTGTTTTTATATTGCCAGTTGCTATAAATCCTACCTTGCCCCTCCTGAATTGTTAACTGTGATGATTTACTAAAGGTATCGACATCTCGTGGAGGATAAAGTAATTAGATGGCCAGCGATAGTATTAAATCTGCCCATAGGATGCGCCTTCGAGTTAAAAGTTCTTACACGCTGTGAATGACACAGTAGCATAACGCCGTTTTGGAATTCTATTCACCAACGTCAAATCTAGACCTCTTCTAACACAACAGTCTTGGATATCGTCCTTTACACTACATAATATCCTTAAACACTGCACCAATAATAAATCAAACAATGAAAACTATCTGCTTTAGAATTACCGAAACCCTGTTAAATCGAAAATCTTAATGAAATACTCCATGTCAAATCCCGATTTCTCAGATCTTTCAAGCAATTCATCAAACCATATAATTCTAGCAAAGTAGTTCTGCATCAAAAATCGAATCGAATTTTCTCTAGAGACCGAATTGAATTTATAAACAAATACCCTGAGCAGAGAACCGTCTTGAGATTATTATTATTAGATTACACCATTATTTTATTGTAAAATAAGTAGGGAATCATTTAAGCCTTAAGGTAATATTCAAATATTTTGAGTAAAAGTATGCCACACTATAGCTTCCAAAAAGTCTGATGAGCTGACTTACAGATTTTTGTATAACTTAACCACTTCCGAGTAAACGGAGAAAGAAAATTAACGTTTTGAAGGAAAATAAATAGAATAGCCTGACTTTCTCTTGTTCGAAGGCAACACAACAGGAAGCCGACGATCAATGCCGTGACAGGATCACGGTGAAATTAGAAAAAATGTAAGATTAAAAACAGAAAGATTCAAACCCATATGAATCTGTAACAGGGAAGGCTAATGCTTCCTGATTCCTAACTGATGCAGAACCATAGCTAAAGTTAGTCAAAATACCTAAGAACTCATTCACTCTTTCATTAGGAATCCATTCAATATCAAATCACCTGATTGCAGAATTCCAATATGCAAGAATTATAAATTTTTAAAGTTTACGTATTTTATTTTTAAAAATGGGTAAATATTATATACCGAATTGATGAAATTTAATTTCACGTTAAATTAAGTGTTGAATTGATTTGTTAGTTAAAAAACGCTATATTTTAAATTGGAATTAATTTTGTGTCTGTGCACATTGAAGGTTTTGCATTCAAGTGACTGATACAATTGCAATAGATTTATACTGAAACATTTTCTGGATATGAAATAGTTCTTTTCTAACTACGCTTCCCAACTAAAACACATTCAACCCCCTCAAAACATTCTAGACTGATTAAAATAGCATTCACCTACAAAGAATTATGTTCAAAAATGAATCCATGTTAAAACCTAGTTTGAAATTGTTGTTCGTTTTCGAGATTTTTTTTTTGTATAGGCTATGATGTTTTAAGCCCTAGCAGTTAGATTATCTTAAAAATCCACAGTCTTTGATGTATTCTAGGTTTTTCAAATTCGAATTCAGCCAGAAATATTATATTGTAATAAAAGTCCTCAAATGAATTTCGAGTAGGGCATAATATTTGGAATACGCAATTTAAATTTCATTGACTCTATGTTCGAATTTTGACGTTATTTCAGGAAAACATGCATATGAGGTTCGTGTAAAGATCGTATTAAGGTTTCTATAGAATGTCTGTCAATGCAAATCCTGTCTTACACACTGAACCTTATGATAGTAGAAACTCCAATTACTATTTATGATTTAGCCTCCCTTCTCTCAATAGATTACTCAATACTTCCAGAATGCTATTTTAATGCAGACATTATATTTAAAATATTTAGTTTCTTAAATTTAAACATCAATCTTTATCCTAAGCCATGAGTGTTGAGCGACAGATACATCAAAAGTACAAACCTCTGAATAGATTAGAATATGGGTTTTTCAATACTATTAGGGATGTTGTATGTAACGATTTGACATAGTGACTGGTGTTCTTTCCCTTTTGCCTTTGTAGTATGATACACCATATAAAAATCAATAAACAATGAAAACCTCCCCTAAGCTATCGGTACAGGGGTGATGTGCATATAGCAAGGGAAGAAGTTCCCCTGGAGATGGGATCATATAATGCTATCCTTTGACATTGCCGCATGTACTGCCTACACTTCAGCATTCCCTCAGATCTTTTTAATAAATCCCGAAATGTAATATTGGACTTATTTAATGCTTTGCTTTGAAAAGCTGTATATACTGGCTATATTGTGGTGTTAACTCAAGTCATTTTGGGTTAAAGAGACGGCTTTCCGGTTTAGGTCGTTTTACGCACGGGTCGTTTTTCACACCTGGGACGTTTTTCACCTAAGGGACGTTTTTCACTTAGGGGACGTTTTTCACCAAAGGGACGTTTTTCACCTAAGGGACGTTTTTCCACCTAGGGACGTTTTTCACCTAGGGACGTTTTTCACCTAAGGGACGTTGTTCCCGTCCAGGGCCGTGTTTTAAATCCCTATTTGCAGTATTAGACTGGTGTAAAGCTTACCTTTGACAATGCCTGCCTTATATAGTGCATATACTTTGGTGTTATTTTGGGTCGCTTTTCAATCCCAATATGCATTATTTTGAAACCAAGCCGTTTTCACGCTGTCTATGTGTACATGGGAATTGTATCCATACACAATGAAATTGACCTCTCGAGGCGGTTCAATACTTTTGATCTTTCTGTACTAAATATTCACCTGAAATTGAAATGAAAGTTCGCATATGAATAAAAATTCTACTAATCCACTGTACATGGTTCTTCTGCATAGTGTTTCGAATAAAGTATTTACCCCTATATAAACCTTCATATTCAACTGGTTCTTCTGATGTAAATTTATGCCAAAAATAAACCCTTTCAAACCTGAATACTCAACGTAAAATTCGCAACGTAAAATTCTCAATAATTAATTATCATTCTTCTTCACTTTCAAAGATTACTTCCAATCACGTAGACGGTTCAGCTGGGCATATTCACAAAAATTAATCACCACTCAAAATAAGTATTCTCATAGGCACGTCTGCCAAGAAAACGCTTCTTCAATTAGCAGTAAACATTTCCGTGTGGGCCCAATATGATCAGCCAGAACCACTACCAAGGCCTTTATCTCCAAATCTCAATTTCCATTCATTAAAATTTCGTTAAATAATTTTCTTTCAGTGAATAATAATATTTTAAGGGATATACCGGTCTTCCCGTTCTATGGTAAGTACACGAGGCAATATCACAGTTTAGTAACTTGTGAGCCAGGCTATAGGAAAGCGCTGGGCTTACTAAAGGAAATATGATCTATATTTTCAATTGAAAAATAAGGTCCGTATACAAAGTAAAATACATGACTTCTGGTACAATATCACAGGAAAAATTCCCCCTCACATAAAATCAAAACCTACTTTGGCAGCTGCAGACTTAAGCCCTATATTATATTACCATGACAACCGTTTATTGCTCTTCTCCCCCTCTCCTTCTCTTTTGTTCCTACTAAAAGCGGTTCTTCGAAGTTGAAGAAGAGAGAATCGATCCCATTTTTATAACCTGTTCCATAAATAGAATTCCCCTCTACCTGGTCCTTGTCACAAAATCTCCCCTCTTCAATATCTGAAGCAAAGAACATCCCTTCCTAAACTTCCCTATGTAATATCTCCAATTATCTAAAATGTACGCCTTGCAACTTCTAATCTGTAGCCTCTGAGCTCTGAAGCCTTTATCATGATAAAAATTCCGTTCTGATATTATTGACGAATCTCATATCATAAGTTTTGAGATCACAACTGAATTTAAACCCACAGTTAAAAGCTGCTTTAAACATATGGATTAAAATGCACATGATCTGATTTTCGGTTAACAGGTGAAATTATTTTTGATATTTGGTGACATACAAATACAGAAAATAGTATAAGTCACAAAATCCCGTCTTTATCTAAAAAACAAATTCTGAAACCGATGATTTTGATACAAAGTTGATTATTGCCTGATGTGAAGTTATTGAATAAATGAAAGTGGGTTTTAGAGAAAAGACGTTATTCACATTGGTAATATCAAAACCGGTTTTCAGATATTAACTGGGATTTGAGGACTTACTATTCGGACAACGATAAAATCTTGCCATGTAATACACCTACTAGCTGACTCTAAATTTTTAAATATCTGGATATATAAATGTACGTAACGTGCGGATTTTGACAATATTTGGGAAATTTCTAAGTGTTTTAAATTCGGAAATGTTGATGTACGTAACGTGCCAATTTTTACGATTTTTGGAAATATTCTAGGTGTGTCAAATTTTGAAATGTAGATGTACGTAACGTGCCGATTTTTACGATTTTAGGATTTAGGAAGGGATTTCTAGGGCGAAAACTAAAATACTGAGTCCCTAAAGCCCATAGTTAAAGTGTTACAGGTGTACGTAACGTGCCGATTTTTACATTTTTGCCTAAATTAATTATGAGGCCCTAGGGGTTGAGAAACGGCATTCTCCACCAATGTTACAGAGGTCAGGGGTCACTGACTTGTCGCACATCGCTAGTTGTAAGCGAGGGCGTAATGGGGATGTAGCTTCTTAATTAACTTAGAGGCCTTTGAGCATCCTATGAGGAATACAGCCGTACTAACCAAGGCTTTTGAGCATCTTATGAGGAATACAGCCCTTCTTAATTAAACTTAAAGGCCTTTGAGCATCCTATGAGGAATACAGCCGTACTAACTATGGGCTTTTGAGCATCCTATAAGGAATTCTGCCGTACTAACTAATTAAGGGCTTTTGAGCATCCTAAGAGGAATACAGCCCGTCTTAAATAAACTTAAAGGCCTTTGAGCATCCTAAGAGGAATACAGCCCGTCTTAATTAAACTTAAAGGCCTTTGAGAGATCAAAGCTTGCCTTCGTGAAGATTGATGATTTTAAATATTTTAAATAGCGCTAGTTTTATTATTTCAAGGGCACCCACGGAGGTCTTCGTGTCTTTTTATGGACACTATTTTTATTTTAAATATTTTATAGTTTGAAAACAAATTTTTTTCGGAATTGAAGATGGTTCCAGTGTAGTTTGTGTATCTCACTCGGTGGTATCTCCTTCGGGTGTGTTAATGCATGTTGCTGTTGCCAAGGCATTTCACGACAGGAAAAAGTTGTTATTGGAGAATTCCTTAAATATCTTTTAAACCGGTTGACCTATGACCTCGTGGTTAAGTTTGTTCGATTCAGCGTTCAATTTTGCATTAAACGTAGTATTCTCAGGATTACACTTAAACAGGAAAGGTTCCTTTTTGCGTGCCAAAGTTGAAAAAATAGCAAAATATGGGGTTTTTGGCCCTTAAGGGTACGAAGATGCCCTTGAAATGGACAGAACACTCCAAAAACGAAGGAACGTATTATTTTATCGACGATTTTGTGTCTTTTGTTTTTGTTGTAAAGTGAGCCGTTAAGCCGCTAAACTCATCTGAGCTTTTTTGAGCCGATGAGAAACGCATAACCTTCGTAGAAGTTATTCTTTTTGCGCAAATTTTGTCCTATGACAACGATATGGTCTATCTGCATCAAACACTCCGGTAATTATCACCCGACATAAAGAATATGTGAAACATATCTCCAATTTCCATTATTTCCTTTCCATTGTTGGGATTGGGATGTACAACCACCGGAGAAAGCTCCATCTAATACTTCGGCTGAGAGGTTTTCGAACTCTATCAACTTCAAACGAAGGCCAGAACCGACAACGTACTGCATCCCTGGTTTTGCCTGGCTGCGATACTTTGATCTTCGACATCGCCCCGCTATCGTCAATCCCTAACTTGGGTTGCTAACTTCCGCCGATTGCTCGACCCGCTCAAGTCTTCACACCCGTGATCTCACTGGACGCCATTCATTACCTGCCGACAGTGTCTGGGAAATGACGGAATATGCGACCAAACAAAATTCCAACGTTTCCGTATCATGGTGTTTTGCCGAAGGCGGCGGTACGATTCACATTCGAATGCTTCATGGTATTTACACAGAAGGTCACCCTACGCAAAGTCGAACCTCAAAATTTCTGTTTCTTTACCTTAAGTTTGCATGGGGTGGCCTCTTAAACTAAAATTAGCCTATTAGCTGGAATTTTGTTTCTTGGGATTTGCCAGGACCAATTTATGAAAACAACCCCACCTACCAAGGCTGTGAAAGCTCGTAAAGACTGGTTTGACCCAACGTGACTATACTGGGACTGGTTTTGACAATTCGGGTTGTGTAAAAAAAATTGATTTTGCGACTTGTAAAGGAAATCCAGGTCCAAAGAACCTTGTTCCTGGTTCGACTACTGGTCCAGGTGGACGAGTGAACATGACGGAACCAAGATTTGTTGCCAAGAAGCCGTTTGGACCAGGTCCAGGTCCACGACATAAGCTGCATGAGAAGATGGGAGAAGCATGAGAAGAGCAACTCAGTTAGGATCCTATACTACGTATATCAAGGGAATTGAATTGGTGAACTTCGGCCGAGTGCTATGGCGGATTTCAGCCTGTGACCATTTGGCTAACCTTCATCAGGGCTTCCGCCGTGTGGACGACTATGCCAATGAAGTCAATCCTAAAACAGCGCTTGATTACTAGATTTGATACATAGTATTGAACCTCGATTCCTCACCATGGGATGTACATAACGAGACGCGCAGGGCCTCTGCTGCATCTCACTGATAAAATAATTTGAAGATGCAGTAATTTGATGTTCTGAATTTACGAAACATTTCATTTCCAACAATACAAGTACCAACAATGAGTAAGTAAGCTAGATAAAGTGTTTTTTTAGCAGAGCTACACAAGGTTCAATCAAACGTAATTCATACAAAATTCGACTCACCAATGAGGAAACGTAGGACAAAAGAAGCAGTCGTCTGTATCTGTAAGTACAAGCTAATGTGTCCACAACAAAACAGACGTAAATTAAGTAAGTAGTTCTAATTTCTAATGGGCTAAAGATGAGAAGTATTCAGAATCTCCATCCCTGGTGACTCCTTTGTTTTCACTTTACTTTACTCTTTTTTAAATACAAAATCAGAGGGAAAACGGATTTAAATCATAAAATTCATACAACTTTCATAACTGAGGCACATTCCACACATACACTAATTGCTAAATGCATGCATGCCTAGCGGTTGGACAATGACACAAATGCGAGTACCTGCATAAACAAACTCTAGTCCTGTAATTAAACTAATCAGGAGTAGGACTATCGACTACAACTACATACATACTAAGGGTAAGCCATATTTCATAATATTTCCTTACGAAGTATAATTTTGTACTTGTGGAACGAGCCAAAAATACATAGTTTTCCGAAAAGACAAGATACCAATTCAACGATTATTACATAACTAAAAAAATCAACTTACATTTTGGTCTAGAACTTTGGTAAACGAGGAGAATTCTGCCCTCATCTGAGACAACGGCCAGGAAGAACTTGTCAGATCAAAGTCAACTATTAGGAATGCGCGTTTGAGTTGGAAGTTGGAAGTTCAAAACTAATTTATCTGATCAGAATTCGGGAAAAATTGAATTATTATTCGGAAATTTGAATTATAAAGTTATATTTAAAAAAATTAAACCCAGAGTTATTAAAACAATGTCGTATTTTAAAAGCTACAATAGAGGGTTGAAGGGCCAAGTCCAAATATATAAACTTTTGTTATAAGTGCCCAAATCAAGTTCAAAACCCGATGCATTTAACACGATACCCTTTGAAACCTTAAGAAATAGTCCTAACCTCATTCTCCACGAAGAAGGTACCTACGACAGAATTTAAAAGTTTAAAACAAAACAAACAAGTTCCCATTGTTTTGGAACACATGCGAGTCGAGTAATGTTGTAACTTGAGTAGAATGCAACGAATCCAGATAAAAGTCCACGGACAGAGAGAGAGTACACATAAAAGCCAAATCAAAGGAAGTAACTTGATTGATAGCTACTACCCAAACTCAGTCGGAAACCGCTCTAGGTGAGATGATGCTAAGATTCATCCATTCAGCTTGTTTTATGCGGAAGAAGCATCAATTGCGGGTTCCTTAACGTCGACACAGGCGATGGAGTTTCTCATCCCAGTGGGCATCTTGGCACTTGATGGAACAATAGGCAGTGTTCCAGCAGGGATTGAAGTAGGCCTCACGCTCACAATTGAAACACTAAATAAAATAGTCATGTGAAAAAAGAGAATTATGAAAGATTTAGATGAATTAACAACTATAAATATATTTGAAGTTCGCTCCTTACCCACTGCTTTCGCTTCACAGCCGAGATGTCTTGATTATATTTTTCAGTGATAAGGTCCGTGTACTTGGAGATTGTGGTTAGGACGGACTCTCCGAATTCTCGAACTGGAGAAGCAACATCAGACACCGCATTCTCTGCAGTCTGAGACTCATTTGAAGAAGCAACTGTGTGAAACTCAGCAGGGGCACCGTCCTAACAGAAAGCAAAATAGACTTGTTAGATCATAGCGTATATAAATCCGTATGTTTATGTTGGAGCTTGTATGTACTTGTGGATTATTTATTAGCCATTTTACATAATACCCCGCTAATATGGAAAATGAATTCTAAAGAAAGTTTATCACCGCTTGCAAATATGTATACCCGATTTCTGTACTTTGCTGCTCCTACTCAAAATTTGACTAAGCAAAATCATCCCTAGTCGTCTAGGTATATTTGATTGAATTTAAAATTTCACCGTTGGAAGAAGCGTAAAATTCTGAGCTGGAAAAGCTAACTTGAGATACATATATTTCCAAGCATTACTCAACCATATTCAATGTGTGGAAGCCTGAATAAAGGATTGTATATATAATTTCTAAAAAATAAAATAAAATATGTATTCATATCAGACGGCGTGTAATATATATGCTAAATAATATATGTAAAAAATAGCCAAATATTCATACTACTTGCTTCAAAATACGCAATAGTTTGCTTTTGCTTTGCTTCAGTCTCCAGTCTCTCACTCACCACATCTCCAGGAGCACCGTTAGCCGAATTAGCCCCACGTGTACAATCTCTTGCAAAGGAACTCTTCAACTCATCCGAGTACTCCAACAGAATTGGCGCAACCGTTAGAACCATAGCCGGGGCTGGTGTGCTCTATAAATTGGGTGAACAACGATTCCATTGTATTTTAAGGTACCTATAATTATTTTTAATCAACTGTTAGTGTTTGGCAATTGACATGAACATAGCATACAGCATTAGCTGGCTCTCCAGCTCCATGAGCAGCAGGTTTGGGTGAAACCACATTCTTCTTTAGAGTTGACATCCCATTACTCTGAGGAGTGTTCATTGGGGCTGGTTTAGGAGTCTTCGGAGCTACTTCAGGAGTCGAAGTTTTTGCAACTTGACGTGCTTTAGGAGTAACATTCACTGGCTTAGCTGGTTCTGAAACTCGACTCTTCTTGGCGACAACTTCTTCCGTCTTTGACGCACTTCTTCGAGTACCAGCTAAAGGAAAGTGAACACAGAATTGTATGTAATGCACTTTACAGATGAAGGCAGCAAATAGAAATAGATTGTATTGGTTCTATAGCCATACATTTTCCAGGAGTACTTTTACCACGTGAGGGAAGTGTCTCTTCCAGAGAAATGTCTTCTGCAAGGACGACAAAGTTTTGAAATTCTTCGTAAGCATCGTTCCAGGCGGCGGTTCTACGGACTTTTAATTGAGTCAACGGTGTCTCAATCGGCATGATATTCTTCACGTCCACTATTCCGCGTTCGTAGCTTCCACCGAAATAGCGAACATCATATTTGTTGCCATCTTGATTCATTACCTATGAAAAGGAAATATGAATAAATTGTCGTGTTACACTACCAGTAGTTGAAGGACATTGGAACTTAGAAGAAACAGCACTAACCTTAGCTGGCCAGTACGGATACCCTGCTTGTTTAGCCCAAACAACACTGTGCTCCGTTTCACATGGAAAACAGAACCACCACGGATGGTCCCTTTCATTTGATCGTCGGAAACAATCATGACAAAGTTTTATTTCCTGAATAGATGAAAAATGAAACATATATATGTGAAAGGAGACCCTATTAAGTGTTTCCCGTAATAAATTGTAGCATACTAAATACTCACATTTATATTGTGAATAATATCACGAAGAAAAGCACCTCCAATTCCAACACCCTTGAGTAAATCACTGCCGAAGAAACATCCAATTGCGTGAACAAAAGTCTCAAAATCCACTTGAAACTCTTCCAAACTCGTGTATCTAATTTATATTGAAATACGTAACCATTATTTTTTTACACTCATGTAAAACTAGGAAAGTAACTGTCAGTTGTGATTTGTAATCTTGACTCCATGTTGTACACGTAACACAAAATATGATTACGGCTAAATCCTCATGCTAAAAACTCGAGAACAGGACAAGCCGCATTTCGTTCCTTGCAGAGTGAGCTCACAGTGTGTTTATATTTCGCTAGTTGCTTTTTTTTCACTTCGCTACATTTTTCAACGTGTTGTGTAGAAGTTGCTTTACGTAGTTTACGTGCACTTTTATGTGACGGGTCTTGCATAATGTGTTCGAAAAACCTAGAAAGAGTAGCTCGTGCCAAACACAATATGCATGACCTGTCACATAAAAGTGCACGTAAAGCAACGTCCAAGCACGTTGAAAAATGTTGTAAAATGAAAAGAAGACAACTAGCCAAATATCAACACACGGGAATTTTCATTCTGTAAAGAACGAAATGCAGCTTGTCCTGTTCTGTTCTCGAGTTTTTAGCATGAGGATTTAGCCGCAATCATATTTGTGTTACGCGTACATGAGTCGAAATCACAACTGTAATTGCAAATTGACTATAATTACAGATTTTGGACTGGATGCGGATTGAAACTTACTTTCCAGCATTTGTCTTCTCGGTAATCACGGTCATGTCCATGGGAAGGTAGACGAAGTGATTGAGCCGCCAAGCTTCTTTGACTGGGCGCTGGGTGGCCTGGGCCCACGCCTTTGCATCCAATTTTTCCAAGAGCACACAGTTCTGAAAATTGAATAACTAAAACTTAGCAACGGAGAATTCTCAGCTTCTTTCCTTCTTCATATGCACCTTCTGTGCAAGTAGTAAACTTACCCAATCATGAATTCGGTCGCAAATGTAAGTCAACAGAGTATTCAACTGTTCTAGTTTGATGTTGACTTTCTCCGTACTTGGTTTTGTCGCAATGAACTAAGGAAAAGAAGAAATTAGAGAGTGAATTATAGATGAGCCGCTATATTGGTATGTGCAGCATTGTGCATTGGAACTGCAGAGCAGAGTGAGACACGCTAGTCAATTTAGGTCATGCAGAATTTTTCGCAAATAAAAGTCTTCCTTACGTGACAAGGTGGGCAGACAAATAAGTCTTGCTGAGGCTTACGATCTTCTTCCAAACAGTTCATGTGAAAAACTCGGGGACAATCTTCACACTGAACTACTGGACCACCCAAGTGGCATTTGAAGCAATACCAATCATGATCTCCTTTGTTCACCGAGTTCGGATCTGTAAATGTACGGGGGCAGAGAAAAACTGGAGTAAGAATGCATTTCATTTCGGGGGTCTAAAAGTCATGTGATCTATGAACTGTCTTTCAACCCAAGCAAGCTTGAGAGCTGCAGCTCATTGAAGGTTTACCTGGCAAACAGTAGACCTCACTCTCCACACCGTTATTCTTGATTACTTCCGAGATGATGAGGCCATCCTTGATGGCAGACTGAAGATCAGTATTCAGCTCATCTGTGGCAAAATATAAAACGGTAGTTGTAAATATAAATGATCCATTCAATAGCTTACCTTTTACTGCCACATTAATGATGCTAAAGAAGGACATTGCTCATCTTACGAACACATTTACTTACCTCTCGGTATTTGATGAATGGCTGCAGCGATGGAAACTAACTTCTCAATATCCAGACTCGCTGTTCCATCTGTCGTGTGTTGAATGCAGTCCCACAACTGATGGACGCGGTATGGCAACGTCGTCCGCTGCGTAGTCTCGAACATATTCTCAAGGGATTTCTGAATTTAACATCCAACATATAAATAGAAATTATTGTTAAAAACGAATAAAATAGAAAATGAGAGTCAAAATCTCGTCAACCTTTCCTTCTGGCCCATCCGACTACAAATATAAAATACCGAACACATGTCATAATATTGTCAATATCGAATTGAAATTGAATGTGTGGTGTACATCAACTCAACTGAGAATATCATATATCATTGGGAATTATGCGAAGCTAATTTCAATCGAAATTGCTAGTCGAATACATAAGTTCTAAGTTATGAATCGCTAAACATTCTACATGCACAGAACGATTTCCTGAACTGTGCGCTACAAATGTATCTAATTCAATTGGCATAAGTATTACGGATTACGGAATACATTGACCTTTTACCCTTTGTACAACTGTACTCTTTCATTTGGTAATTTAAGCTTACATTTTTCATGAGCTTTATAGTTAAACATGAGAATAGACGCTTGTGAATGAAAAATAGCTGACTAATCAAATAACGAATAACTGCGTCCTTGACCTTGGCTAAAGTTCTATATTCAAGCTCTTGAAG
>JAQFXZ010000719.1:0-16122 GCA_034694025.1 Ceratophysella scotica | reverse complement strand
GCCGTGGTATTAGGAAATAAAAGCTTGCCGTACACTTGCTGCCGTTCACCGTCCATCTCACGGCAGGAAACATGTGTGGAGTGGTTTCATAAGCTGAAATCCTCACATAGCGCAGATGGATTTTGGAGACTTAGCAACTCGGGAGGGAATTCTAACAGCCATTTCTGTTAACGTATCAAAAATTCCCACCCATTCTAACTTATTTTTATTATCATAATTTTCAATGCTCTGCTTTTGAAAAATGTCTTCCGTAACTCATTGATGACTAATTTCCAGTACTTCTGTACACAGCACAATTAGCCGATTCAGTTCAATTCGTTGAAATGGTAATGCAAAGCCATTCTCGTTTCATGCTGCATTGGATTACGTACCTGGATCACAATAATTTTTGCACCAGTGTAATCGGTTAGCAAGATGATGCTTTTGGCCATGTGTTTGTTAAGAGATTTGGCATTTTTCCTAATTTCTCAAAGTTGTTGAGTGAGGAGGGATAGGAATGGGTTTGTGTCTTTGTCTCCAATTAACTCTCGCTTGGGAAAATGCAAATTGGTTTGGAGCCAACTCAAGAACGCATTTTATTTCCGTTGTTTTTCAGTGTAAGTATGCTGTAACAATGATTTTTGATTTTTAGGTAAACTGGGCCCAATTTTCAGTCAACTTCAAACGATGAAGCTGGACAAGTCCGCCTTTGTCGTGATATCTGTGATCGGTCAAGAACTGTTGGCAGGGTGTTACTACATGGCCGCAGTCGTGGTTCTGGAAAGTGCTTTGAAAATTGGAACTGCAAATCTGAAACTAAAAGGCTCCGTCTTCTCAGCACTGTCTTCGTCCTACTGGGCTCTCAACTCATTGGAAAAGGTAACTAAAAATTGAAACATCTTGGCCTATTATTGAATGTACATTTTCTGAAAATATTCGCGGAATTCGAGATCAATTTCATTTTGTTTGGCATTTTTGTCATAAAAATTCGACTTAATAGCAATTAAATCGATTTTTAATCATAATTCGAGCAATTTTGAAATTCTTCTTTTGAAAATGGTTCGATTCAGCTTTACAATAATTTCGTTGTACGATTACATTTTTCATCAATCGTTCCAATTTTTTTTTCTACCGAATTCGCCGATTTCGGAAATTCCACATTTCAAGACTTAGCATTAAACGCATGAATTCAGAGTAAATCAGAAGACGAATATAGGCATTTCTTTCTGTAAAAATCTAAAATTTATTTCAGTTCAGCACTAATTTGATTAATTTAACATTTTATTTAAAAAATTTATAATTTATATCACATAATTCGGCTGCAGACGAGTTTTCGGTGCAAAAAGTCAATAACTTAGGTTAATTTTGAAAGGATTCTGATAATTTCAATGTTTACTTTTTAATACTTGACTCATTTCAATTTTGCGACAATAAACCCTTTCGTTTTCGATAGAAATTGTGACCGAGTTCGATCTTCGATTAAACAAACTCGACTATTCCCACAGTCAATTATTTCACCGCTAAAGAACAACGGCTTTTGGATCCTAAAACTGGATTTTAAAAACATAAGTATAACCTTAAGCCCAACCTTGATCCCGTACATATAACGAACCCAACCGCATAATTACTATGATGACTTGTGTGAAAGAAAAAAAAGGATTGCAAATTGGAGAAAATAAACTAGCGTCCGATCTTCATGTTCTTCCCATTCATTTTTCACCAACATTTCATATTTGAATGGAACATTATAAAGCAAACGAACCACAGGTCCGTTAGGAAAGGAACGTCTTGGTTGGGATTCGTGTGTTTGGCTCGTCTCAGGAAGTACGAGTACAAGAATATAATTTGATACCTGATTTGCAAAATTGAGCTTGCAAACTGCAAATTGTCAATGGGCATTCTTTTTTCCATTCAATTTTTCAACGAATCCAGTTCTATGGGTTGGTTGACATGCCTTCGTTCCTCCATTTACCGGGACTTTTGTTGAGCACGCTCATGTTTTCCATCTTCGCAGCAAAGAAGGATAGATTATATGCTATATCCAAGGAAAGGCTCGTATACGCTGAACAAGGTTTCAAATTTCAAATATGCACTAAACTATGCAGCAAAATGCAATTAGGTGCCATACTGTGAAGTACGCTAATAAAAATCAGTTTTTGTGCAAAAATACGCATTTAAATTTTGAAATTGTGAATGTGTGGTGCAACATCCTGTCTTCCAAGTTGTACAAACACAAAAAATGTTGGAAAACTTCACATTAAAATCAAGCCGCTTAAAATTTTAAAATTCTACGATAGGTATTGTCAAAAACTAAAAAGATCTTTAATGTTTTGAATTAAAAACTACCACAAACCAAAATTGCAAAAATTCCCTCCAAATACGCATCACTTGTGCCAAAATCTTTTAAAGCCTCTAAAATTGTTGACACCTAGCCTAGGTGAAACATCAAAATATGCACATACGCACTAAGCCCTTGAAATAAGAAAAACACGCAGTAAAAATTTGGTTATTGGAAACAGGCTGGTGTGAATCTTTGAAATCTTAACTTAAAAAATCTACAGCGACCCCCGAATTTTTTTATAACAATCATTTTTCTTGATATCAATTGAGCCTAGTTTTTCCTATACGAACAATATCCATGTAATAAACTTCCACTTTTTTTTTTGCAAATCAACAACATAATATGGATGTAGCAGGCTTATACTTTGTACATATTTTTTGTGCATACGAGTTCCTTCACCGGTTCATTCCCTCCCATCTCTCTGATACTTATTATCAAGAATCTATTGTTCTCTCTCGAATGGACGTTCGCATTTCGCATTTCTCGCCTTCACACTAATGAATTCAGAATTGAGCCAATCTTTTCCCTTACGTGCATCTTCTCCTGAGATTAGATTCAAATCATGCATCGGGTTTGGATTTACCTTTGGCATTTGACATGAGCAGGAAGGCCGAGAATGAGCAATACAGTACACGGTCATGCTTGACCCTACCCGTAGTCCTGGTTTGACCACTTGACCTACAGTTTCTACGTTGCTGGAAAATAGTCTCTGGTTTCAGGTCGGTGTTTGCTCAATTATTTATTTTAATTTCAGTTTTCCTTCAGGTATCAGCATTTAGGGTCCGTTTTAAACCTTATGCTTCAGGTCAGGGGGTCAATCCAGGTTCACAGGTCAACAAACATTGCTCCCCAAAAAAATTCTATGGAAGAAATACAAATGAATGTCTTAGAATTGAGTATCAGCGTTAGCGTTCAACGTCCCGTACGTTGTCTGTTTACTGCTTATGCGACAAACAAGATTGCATGTACATAGTTTGCAAAATATCTGCAAAATATTGCATTTTCCGGATAATTGAATACTGACTTGACGAGTCTCATAATTAGCTGCATGGGAACACGACGGACACACCGATTTTGCAAACACGCTTTTCACGTCAACTAGCTTGAAACCCTATCATCAATTCAGTCGATGGTCAGCTCGTCTGAGCTTGAGCAGATGTATCTGTCTAGACAGCAGGAAAGAGAAATCAGAGGACTCGTATGCTTTCTGCACGCGAGGTTTTAATTGATTCTAGGGTCAGTTCCGTCGGAGAGAAAGGTGAAGGACTTGAGGCGAAGATCCCGTTCCCGTTGTAGTCTAGTCCGTATGCAACGTTTGAATGCCGATGTTTGAAATTTTTCGAAAAATTCGAAGGATGACTTATTACTGGGGCTAGGATTTTTGAACCTAAATGCATCTTGGTTTTCATGGATTCACAATGTCGATTCGATGAACCATGGCACAGGTCCACTGATTCCGAATTCCCAATTTTATATTGCAAATTTTTGAAATATTTCAAGGTTGTATTACATATTGTACATCTTTCGAGGTTTTAAGAAGATTTTACTGCATATTTTATTGCATAGTGCATATTTCCTACCTGTCGCACATTCTTTGCATAAAATAGCATAAACGGCCACAAATTTTACTGCAAATGTTTTGCATACTGCATAATTTACTGCATAAAACGCTACTTTGGTCTATTTTGTTTGCATAAAACCTAACCATACTTCTAACATGAAGATAGCTGACTGCTCCTGTGCTCCTGCTATCGGTTGTACTTTCAATAAAACTAAAGTGTTTTGAATTTGAATTGAACAAACGGGGTGACAGGTGACACTTCTCGTGTCCACCCTGCCACCTGTACGCTAAAGTCCATGAAACTGGAAGCGACATGGATAGTCACAAATTACAAGTGCAGCTTACGCGCCGTTGAACTACTGGTACCAGCTGATGCATCTTTTGACGTTTTTGGTCGAGGTCAAACAGATAACCGATAGAGCAACAAACATTCTGAATTTCCGTATACGAGCTTTCAACCCATACAAGGAGATGTTTTTTCATCTTCCATGTTAATAGCCAAAGAATAAAATAAAAATTTGTCACTTCTTGTGCATGAAATGAACCCACAATATTATTGTCCGCCAGTCAGATGAGCTTTGAATGGGAATAATCATAGTCATTGATAGCCAAAGGAAGAGGTTGACCTGAGCGTGTGTTGGATCTCAAGGTTATGAAAGCCAAACTGTTAAACCCTTTATTGCTCAGACCAGGAAGAGAAAAGTGTCGATATTCAATACACATTATGCAAATTATGGAATTGGAATTGATGTGAAGCTTGTGAGTTCCAGGCTGCAGGGTTTGAGGTTCAGGTTCACAGACTCACAAGTAATGATCAGTTCAAGTTCCGAGGTTATGATTCCCAACGCCACATTAATTGATGTTTTAGTGTGAATTCCATGTATAATAGATTAGGAGCGAGCGAAGTTGAAAGAATGGTTAGAAAACGATGACTATGTGAATACATCTTAATTTTGTTGCTTTTGTTGCTTTTCAGGCCATCAGCTACATGCAGCAGGACCTGACGGTGGCCAAGTCCCTGGGTGACGTGGCGGGAGAGTGTCGGGCTCATGGGAACCTCGGGTCAGCCTATTTCTCCAAGGCCAACTACAAAGATGCACTCACGTCTCATCGCTACCAATTAGTCTTGGCAATGAAATGCAAGGATACTCATGCCGCCGCCGCTGCTTTAACCAGTCTAGGTAACTAATTTGAGGATCTTCACATTTTACAGGCATTTAAGGTAGATTTGCAGCCACGAAGCCTTTCGCAATGACAATTGTTCACGGCAAATCGGAAACCGTGGAATTTCATTGGAAAAGCCGTGTAATGCTCAAGCGTAACACGATTTCCGTTCTCAGAAGCCGCCATTAATCATCCTTGAACTACGTGAATGCACTACAATGTACAATGTACAAGGTAGCTTGTAAACTGAGGATTGAGTTGACGCTTCAAGTCGTAATTCTCAGCTTGACTGAAACTCAGTAGTCAGTCAAGCACAGCGTAATGACCGGCTATGAGTAATTCGTGCACCTTTTTTTTTATCCCCGGGTGAAATATGAATTATGATGTTTCTTCAGTCTTGGTGACATTTCGTATTATGCTCAGAACCATTCTTGGGCGAATTCAAATTCCATTGTGAAGCCAAAGGAACGGAGTTTCTTTAGTCAGAGTTTGGTGAACCTGAGCAGGTGCCAGTACTGAGCTTGAGGAATTATGCTTTTTGAACACGTGTCCGTAGCAGTGTCAATCGACACTGGCAGTCTACCTTAAGCATGGCGGAACTACTCATTCTGCGTTCATCGTGTTCCCATGAACTAAGCTCAATTTGAAATGCGCGCTGAAATGAAAGGATATGACAAGTTTGGTCGTCTCTCTCTTCAATTTCAAATATGAATCGTTCTAATCGTTTGTTTGCTTGTTTAGGCCACGTGTACACTGCTATCGGAGACTATGCCAATGCCCTGGCGTCGCACAAGCAGTGTGTCCAGCTCGTGAAGCAGATGGACGAGTCACTACAGGAAGCACGAGAGATCGGAAACGTGGGTGCAGTGTACCTTGTCATGGGTGACTTTGAAAACGCCATAGACTGTCACATGGAGCATCTCCGGCTGGCCAAGCAGCTGGGCAACCGTGTTGAAGAAGCCCGAGCCTACAGTAACCTTGGCTCCTCCTACCACTACCGACGGAGCTTCGACCAAGCCATCACCTTCCATAACCACGTTCTCCAGATTGCCCATGACCTGAAAGACAAGACAATCGAAGCCCGAGCCTATGCAGGTTTAGGTCATGCCGCCCGTTGCGTTTCCGACTACCGAATGGCCAAGACCTGGCATGAGAAGCAGCTGGACATGGCTCTAAGCACCAAGGACAAGGTGTCAGAAGGTCGAGCCTGTTCCAACTTGGGAATCGTGTACCAACTGCTTGGGGACCATGACTCGGCCCTCAAGCTGCATCAGGCTCATCTGAGTCTAGCGGCAAGTCTTCATGACAGGGGCGGGATGGGTCGGGCCTACGGGAATATTGGGAATGTGTACAATGCAATGGGCTACTACGAACAGGCCATCAAGTACCACAAACAGGAGTTGGCTATTTCGAAGGAAGTGAATGACCGAAGTTCAGAAGCTTCCACGCATGGGAACCTAGCCGTTGCGTACCAAGCTCTAGGTCTGTTCGAGAAAGCTCTAGTCCACTACCATAGTCATCTGAACATCTCGAGAGAACTGAAGGACAGTTCAGGAGAGGCCTGTGCTCTACTTAATCTTGCCAATTGCCATAGTTCCCATGGTGATTTTGCACAGGCCGTCCCATTCTATGAAAACTACCTCATGCTCTCGCAGGAATTGAGTGACGTGGAAGGGGAAGCCAAGGTATGAACAATAATTGCAAATTGATGAGCAAAACCGACAAACAAGCTAACAGCTAATCCTTGAATTTTTAATTCTGATTTCAGGCTTGCCACTTCCTGGGATATATTCACTACTGCCTAGGCAACTACAAGGAAGCCGTGCGATATTACAATCAAGACTTATCCTTAGCCAAAGATTTACAACAAAAGAGCAACATAGCCAGAGCATACTGCAATCTAGGACTGACTCACCTGGCCTTGGGAAATCTAGACAACGCTCTGGAATGTCAGAAGCTCTTCCTCACTGTAGCTCATGCCATGCAGAATACTCAGGGAAAGTTCCGAGCCCTTGGGAATATTGGGAACGTGATGCTTCAAATGAAACGGCCTGAAGAAGCTGTGAAGGTTTATCAGAAGCAGGTGATGATGGCGAGGAGTGCGGGAGATAAGGTGCTGGAGGCAAGTGCCTATGGAGCCCTTGGAATGGCACATCGTACAATGAAACGCCTCGACCGGGCTTTGGGATTTCATGCTCAGGTAGAAAAACTGCTTCCCAAAGAAATTGCCAACCAATTCAAGCAGTAGCTGAATTTTGGAAAGATTTCGATAAAAGTTCAATTACGAACTCTAGAATTTTGAAACTCTTTTCAGGAACTGACAATCCTACGAGAGACGAGTGATATTAAAGGTCAATGCCGGGCGGAAGGGAACCTAGGAGCAGTTCACATGTCTTTGGGCAACTACAGTCAAGCCATTCAGTGCTACGAGGAAATGTTGCGGAAGGCCAAGGAACTGAAAGATGTGATGACGGAAGCCCAGGCTTATGGAAATCTGGGAATTTCCCGCATGAACATGGGCAATTACGAAGAGGCTTCCACGTTTCTGCAACAGCAGCTCGGGCTTCTCGAACGTCTGACCGTGTCAAGCGGGGTTCTGGCAGAACGGGGTCGGGGTTACGCGAATCTGGGTGACTGCCTCTGCCATTTGTTCGACTACGAGGAGGCCCTGGGCTGGTTCGAGAAGGCACTCCAAATGGCACTGAAGACACAGGATGTGCTGGAACAGGAAAAGGCCTACAGGCAAATCGGACTGGCACACAGGTTTGAATATATAAAACAAAACACAGATATGATGCCTATTTTTGCAAATCTTTAACAAATGCTCAATACATGTATCGCAGGGCTCTTGGAAACTCGACACAAGCCGTGACAGCATTTGAAAAGCGGTTAAGCCTTTCACTCCATCTCGACAACGGGTCGGAAGCGGAAGCTTACGGTGATCTTGGGCTTGAACATATGGAACTCCGTAATTTTGAACAGGCAGTTCACTGTCTTCAGAGTAGTTACAGTAGTGCGAAAGAGACGGAAGATAAGCATCTGGAGGCTTTGGCCGTGTCGAATTTGGGCCAGTGTTCTCAGCTCATGGGAAAATTCGACGAGGCCTTGCAGTTCCATGATTTGGACTTGCGGTTAGCTCAAGAGACGGGATCGGTTCCGGATAAGTTGCGGGCGTTGGCGAACATTGGCTTAGCGTATGAATCTTTAGGTGACTATGATCAGGCTTTGCATTATCAAGAACAACATCTCAATGTGGCCAATCAAACAGGAGACGCTTTAGCTAAGACATTAGCGTTCAGTAGCATCGGTAAGTTATTCCTGATTGGAAGGTGGTGCACATGGCTACGTATAAGCTTCTACGAAGTAATTGCACTTAATGTGCAATAATTTCATTTGAAACTTTGTTTTTAGGCCGAATTCAACATGCACTCGGAAATAACATCCAAGCCGTGGCCTACTTGCAACAAGCCCTTGAAATGGTGGAGAGCTTAGGAGCCAAGGAAGAAGAGGCTAAGATTCATCACTTCCTGGGCCTGGCACTCTGGCGTCATGGTGACCTTCAGTCGGCTCAAGCCCATCTCGAGAAATCCACAGATTTGCTGGAAGGGATTCGACAGGGCGTAGGATCATCGGCCCAGAGCAGTGAATACTCCCTGACCCTCTTCGATAGGCAGATTGCATCTTACCAAGCACTTCAACGCATTCTTGTGCCCATGGGTCGAACGGACCTTACACTGCTCTGTGCGGAAAAGAGCCGAACTATGGCAAATGTTTTGTTGTTAAGACGGAACGAAGAGCCTGCCAAGGGTTCTAGTCTCCCCACAGCTCTAATTAACAGTGTTGAAGCACTCGTGACGAGGGTCAACCGACATCGAGCTGCAGTGCTCTATTTCAGTATTGCCGGAGGGTATCTCTACTCTTGGCTTTTGATTCCTGGAAAAGGTACGTTTGGGGTTGGCGAATGGCAAATATCAAAACGAAAAGCAGCAGTCTTATTTTATTTATGCTTTAATCTTTCTTTCTGTTTCAGGTATTGTGAAATTCAACGAGTCGTGCATCAACAGCGATGACGAGCCAGATGACGACGAGGATGCTGCTTCAAGTATGGGTTCCTTGCTCGAACGCTATATTCAAGGAACACGAGAAGCCTTGGGCATTGACTTCAACTCGACTCGAGCCCTTACTGATACAGACGGTGAAGAGGCAGGCAACGACCTGTGGGCTCAGCATTTGGAAGAATTGGGTGAGAAGATGAACGGTGACAACGACAAAACGGGTTTCTTGCGGATGGTGAGTCGGAATCACCGATTCAATTGCTCCAGCTACAGTCTGTCTAGTGTCTTCAGCCTAGGCTCAGTTACCGGAAGCGTCAAGAGTCTTCCGTCCAGCCGACCTGGGTCAACTCGTTCCAAACTTCGGTCACGAAGTTCCTGGCAAGGTCCCGCATCTCTTCGTTCTCTCTACCAAATCCTAATTGCTCCCTTCGAAGAGGACTTGAGTGTACTCGACAAGACATGCTTCAGGGAACTGATTCTGGTCGTGGACACGGACCTCCTCCTCGTCCCCTTTTCTATCCTCCGACCTTCCACCACTGAAGACTATCTCTGTGAAAAGTTCAAATTGATTCTAGCTCCGTCTATTTCCGCCATTCGGAGCGGAGGACGAGTAAGGAAGGAATCGGCTGACTACAATTTGCCGCTTGTGCTCGGAAATCCCAAGATGCCGCAGGTAGTGACTGACCAATGGGGGTGGGAGGAGCTGCCCAGGGCCGAGACGGAAGCTTCAATGGTTGCAGAGATTCTAAAAACCCAAGCGCTAACAGGAGCGGGGGCAACTCGGGAAGCACTTCTGAGGGACTTTTGCTCTGCTGAGTGTATTCATTTAGCGACACACATTTCTTGGAAGTTGTCTGCAATTGTGCTCGCACCCATGGCGGGAGCGGATCCGGAAGAAGCTCCTCCTCTTTCCGAATTTCTGCTCACTGCAGCCGACATTCTTAAGCTTCGACTTAAAGCCAAGTTGGTGGTGCTCAGTGCTTGTCAGACGAAAGAAGGTAACTTGAATAATTCAATTTTTTTCATAATTTCTGGTATATTTCATACCTTACACCAATATATTCGTGACAGGTGACGGTATCGGGAATGCGGAGAGTGTAACTGGTCTTACAAAGGCACTCCTGGCTTCCGGTGCAATGGCCGTCCTCATTCCAGTCTGGCCTGTACCTGAAACCGCTTCCAAGATCTTCTTCCGTGCCCTCTACTCATCTCTGCTACAGGGATCCCGAGTGAGTCATGCTGTGTCAGAAGCCATGCTCACTGTCCAGCATACGAAGCATTTTGCTCATCCTGCCAACTGGTCAGGCTATTTGCTCATTGGATCCGACGTTCAACTTACGAACAAAGTGGCTTTAACGGGACAAGCTATTGCCGAATTGCTCAAAACTCCAGATCGTTCCAAAGATGCTCTACGAGTCACACTTCATCTGGTAAGCTTCTGCAGTTTTCTAGGTCAAACTAACAGTAATTAGCATAATTTAATTATTAGATCCTAATTTGAAGTCTAGGATACAAGAGTGACTCGTTCATTTAAATGATAATTGATAATTTGCTAATTTATTTTGTGTTTGTTTCATGTGTTTTGTTCAGGTTGAGAAATCGTTGCAGCGAATCAATAACGGTCAGAAGAATGCAATGTACACGACGCAGAAGAGCATTGAGAACAAGGTGGGAAACGTGTCAGGTTGGAAGGAGATCCTCATGTCCGTCGGATTTCGGTTTGAACCCTCGTCAAACGGACTTCCGGCCGCAGTCTTCTTCCCACAATCTGATCCTGGGGAAAGACTCGTCAAATGCAGTGAAAGCCTTCAAGCTTTGCTTGGTAAGCTACAAGCTACTTGCCATTTTCTCACAATACGTCTCTTGTCACAAAATTCAAACGTTCTACACAAAGACTTTAATTTAATATTTTCTTATCGTCGTATAGGACTGCCTCCACCGTCGATACGAGCTTTGTCCAAACTTTTGTCAACACCGGAAGCGGGCGAGGACATGATTTCCATTTTACGTGAAGGAATTGGGGAGATGACCTTGAAAGATTTGGCCAAAGATAAAATTGAGCTCAAGATTAACGTGAAGCTCTGGGGAATTGTGGGCTGTCACGAACTTCTGGCTTCTCTGGGTTTTGACTTCATTGAAGTTGGGGAGAACGAGGTCATTCTCGGTGTGGGACAGCACGTTAGTTTGAGAATGTTGCAGCTGGCGCTACAAGCAGCACTTTCTCTATTCGGTAAGACGGTGAAATATTTGCATACTCATGAACGATAGCCAATTGTTAACCTTAACACTCATTTTTTCAAAATTCCACAGAAGCGCTTGGTGATGCAGACGAGGGTCAGTCATTGGAGCGAAGCCTTTCCCTAGAAAGCTTGGAACTGTCAACGGAAGAAATGTGTCCCACGTTAGCACCCAACATCCCTGCCGGAGCATACCACCCCATCCGTCAGCAGATAGGCATGGGTCAAGGTGCATTCACATCCTACGTCCGGTCACGTGGAGAGCCCGATGGTCACACCAACGTTTCCGCCGAAGATCGGAGCCATTGTCAAGTCCCACCCCTTAAAACCTACCATTCCACCCTTTCCGTCGTTACACGAGCGGATAGCTCGAGCAGCGGAAGTTCCATGACTGACTGGGAAAACGGACTGAATACAGTTCGACGTCGAGCTGGGCCTGGCGTCCCCCTAACTTCCAGTACCAAGGATCTCAAAACACTCTACGGATATGAGTCTCAATCCGATTCCGAATTTCGTGTACCCCCCATTCGTCGTCTCCATGGTCCATCCGAGCGATCTCAAGTTCATCAGTACGAAAACACGAGTAGCTACGAAGCAAAAACTGCTTCCAAGCGGGTGACCTGGGAAAGAAGTGACTCGAGTGGACCAGGTGTCAAGCCATGGATGAAAATGAGAAATGTTTTCCCCGGAACCAAGTCCAAGACCACGCCCGCTTCGGATTCCACTGGGGCGGATGCAAGTGGAATGCAAGATCATTTAAAAACGGCTCACCTGACCCAGATGACACGAGATCTGCCCATCAGTGAAGTTTACCACGAACGAAACATGGGCCTTGACCTTGCCCCACCCCTTTCCAAACTTCTCCTACTGACAAACGGCGGAGACAAGTTCAAGGGTCTGGGTGACCTTGACCCAGGCACAGTGAGCATGGACGAGAGTCTGAGTAACTTTGACGTCCTCTCACTTGCCGAAGACTCAGCTGCTGAAAGCAGTTCTGGACCCAGACCCAAACCCAAACTGACCTTGCCCCCAATCCCAATGAAACGTACGACCCTCAAAGGACCCTTAAAAGGCCCCATGAAGATTTCCATTGGAGCTCGAGCCGAGTCGACCAGCTCAAGTAGTTCCAAAAGTTCTCCGTCCGACCTGTCCCGTAGGGACGAAGGGGACGGACGGTCCCTCACGGATTCTCAATATGGAAGCTACTCCCCAAGCAACGCCCAGAATGATCTCATTCAATCCGCTGCTGCAGCAGCTGCCTACTTTGTAAGTAAAACCAGTCCTGAGAGCAGCAGTCCGGCCGAAACAGACATTGAAATGAGTTCTACGAGCAGCACTGTTCGTAGTCTTGCTAGTAATGCGGAAAAACTGATAGAAACAACCCGACTTGCCAAAGATGGCCCTGTTGTTCGAAACGGGAAACCGAAACCGCCACTCAATTTAACCAGTTTCAATCAAAAATCTTCAGAGTGCTGAATCATGACAAATCGTGACATTCCGCATTTGTGAATTGTGAACAATTTTTAGTGCGTTTTATGTAACTAATTAAACGGAGACAATCAAAGTGAATTGTGAAAGAGGTTGGAAAATCGGATGGTCCCACGTGTCCGTGTTAACTCTTGTGTTCATTCCATTAGTTATTTATTAGTAGGGCATAATGTACGTACAATTATTACAAGATTTATAGGAAACGTTAAGGCCATTCACTAATTGTATACCTACACCTTTTTGTTGTTCTTAAGCCGGAAAACTATTATCTATTTTGTACCTCCCAGATCCAATTTGTGCTCTGACAATGAAATAAACGCCAAGCTATGAACTGAACCATTAAACACGTACAGAATTTACAAATCATGGGCGTTGGAACACTCGAGTTTTATTTTATTCCTTCCATGTTCATGACCAGGTTATTGGCAAATAAATGTACGAATATTTCACACCTAAACGGCCTTTGGAGGATTGGTGAATCTAGGATTTGACATTGGTCCTTCTGGAAAATTACTCTTGAGATCATGAAACAGGCTGAGTTCAATTCGGCATTCACCTATAGCAGCACGGCAAAAGTTCATTATATCATCATAACTGTACTTCTTGTTAATGTGATAGGCAAATGTGCAATATTTCATGGAAAATTTGAGCATGAACGCCTTGACTTGGTTTATGGTCCTCTCAGCCTTTTTGCAGCATCGTTATCGTTACTCGTACAATTGAGCAATGGCTTGGTTTTCTCAATATTCTTGATTTTCGTGCGGCTTGATTTTTAAATTTTAACAATATTTGGCCAAAATATTCTTGATTCTTTCATTTTTCTAATTAGGAACAAAAATTTAATAGTGAAATACAAGGGTAATTTCAATAGTTCTGTCGCGTAGTTCTTATTTCACAACTTTTAAATACAAAATCGAACAAACTCCAAATTTTTCACAAATTGATCTTTGAAATTGATGAACTTTCCACACATATTGTTTGAACGATATACTTTCACTTTAAACTACAAAGATTAATTTTGTTTCTTCAATTCAAGCAATTCTTTAAAAAAATTCAAGGAAAATTCAAATTTTTTAGCAGTGCTTCTTGAGATAGATGATGATGATGAGTGATGAGTGAATTAGAACATCTTTACATACACACGTTTGCTATATAATAAGTTTAATTAATTTAGACTCATCAAACTACTGAGTTTTAGGTTTTGAATTGTGAAGTTCACGAGTCCCCTTATGTATTTAGCATTCAATTTGGTCAGCTTTAAAGGTCCCAGACCAGAAATAAGAGAGCCTGCGCTCAGTTCAGCGTTACTATGGCCATTCACTTGGGCTTGATGACAAGTAACTTTCCAAGGAAAATCTGGGTTCAGAAGGTGATGGTAAATGTTTATGATTTTGGCATAACCCTATTTTTGACGTGATTGTGCGTTGGAATTCAAAATATAGCTAATTTGCATTTGGTTTGAATATTTTCGGTGCATTTCTTCTGACTTAAACATTATTACTCTGTTAATCAAAGAAAATCCGACTTCACATAAATCCATTCATGCCTACCCAAAATATTATTTAGCACTGACGCGACAAAACTTTTGAAATGACCCTCGCACGTGTATTAATTTCAATTAATTAGGGTGCGTCATCGTTAGTCTTCCAGAGTGGTTTACTAACACGTGTCTGAAGTTGTCAAAATTTTATATGCGAAAGTATTTATAAAATACATCATTATTCCTTGATGCGCGTTATATTTACAATTTAAGAAACATTTTAAAACTACAACCTTTTTTTAAAGAATTTTTTGGAAGGATTTATAGATTTCTAAAGATTCGATATTGACAAAACACCCAATTTATATTAAATTTGTCGCTTTCCTAAGTACAGCAACCGGAAGAAAGCAAATTTCGGAAAAAGAGGCCACTCCATGTAAATAGCATGTAATAAAATAGAGTGAATGCCGGTTTCGGTATCTTGACCGATTCTTTTAATTTCGTAACAAAGTCACTTTTAGAAGAATTTAAACCTGTTTGAAAAATATGGCAAAATATTAAGGCTACATGGAGCATTTATAAGGCTCCTCGCATCGTTCTTCGTAAAAGTCTCTTTTTACAAGCTGTACGCCGTTCTACCTACAGTATTGGGAAACTGCATAACTCACACCCACGCTAGAATTCCAGGAACTTTGGCTCCTGCTCCTGTGTGTGTCTCGTTAAGACAAATTAGTATCTAGTTAAGCGAGATGACATTATTTGTGAGGATGATGAATGGTAGGAATACATTATGAAAATTATCATTCAAATCAAGCCCAACAGAATAAATTAGCATCTCTTTTCATGATCAAGCAGCGGAGGGAAGATGTTTGTAAATTGCAATGTCAGGCAAACCAAAGCCAGTTTACTAATCCATCTAATCACGCCAACTTCAAAACAACTCTCACTTACGTAATGCCTAATGGGATGGAGTAATCAAATCAGAAGAAGAAGCTGAAGCAACGGAGCCTGCATCTACGTACACAGTTGTTGCCTGAAGTAATAATCGTAGTAATATTCCGCAGGAGCAGGAAACTTCCTTTTCTACAATAAACAAGAAGCGTGTTGACTTTAAAAATAATAGTGTCCACATGTGACACGACTAATGTCATCTCACTTCGTCACAAATCACAATCACAAATGACGCTTATAAGTTACGCAAATGCACACTCCATCGATCTTTCAAATTTTCGAATGCATTGCATTTGAAATCATCAAAAAATGAATATTCGTGGTTAAAATTTGACATTTAAAAAAATACTCTGAATTTTGACTAAAATTGGTTAAATTCAGAAAAAAACAGTTATTTGAAAACAGCCGAAATCGATTTTACTCAAAATATGGTAAAAATTGTAGAAACAATTTCAACTGCTAGTGCTACAGATACTAAGGCATGGGACAACTCGATGCAGTTCGACTGGTTGAATGGCGTATGGATGAATTTGGATAGTCTTTTTCAATTTTTATCTAGAAGTTTAATTTTAATGGAAACAAATGCCGCTAGAATCAATTCTGCAAAATATTTTCGCAATTTTAATTTTACATGAATGAAAATGGAAAAAAAGGTCAGAAAATGAAAGCAAATTTGAACCCTGAAATTCTAAAATGATCATACAGCAAATGCTAGATTTTGTGGCTTGATTTTCAAAAATCATTGTTTACCCGTATGATTTTTAAAAAAATTAATAATATATATATATAATCCTCTTACATAAAAACGCTGATCTGTCGTATGTTGTATGTTGTATGTATGTTCACTATCTCCTCCCAAACTACTC
>JAQFXZ010000718.1:0-16134 GCA_034694025.1 Ceratophysella scotica | reverse complement strand
ATCCTGACAATACAGCAGAGAACATGACAAGTTGTGATTGTGTGATTTCACTTTTTTTCACTCGCAAACTCCTCCGCCTATCCATAATGAAATACGAGTACTTGTTGGCAGAGCGTACCAGTTCTTCTGTGTATTATTATTATTTACCCATGTTTTCCATTCCTTGCATAAACGTTAGGTGAGTGAGGACTGTGGAGTATAAGCTTTCCATTTTTTTCTGCCCTTTTGACGTCTGATCTTCTGAGAGAACGTGAATATAAATACTTGTGAGATGGTATTTCGAAATAGATGTTTCTGCGAAAGGAAAAATGCATTGTGCATCTTCTGATCTCTTGGTTCACATTCTCACACTTGAAGTACTGTAGTGCAAGAAGAGACGAGTTAGATTGGGATTGGAGTTGGATATGATGATGTGAATTGGAATTCATTACGGTAATGATCGGCACTGATTCCACACAAACTACTCAAGTAGTGATGCAGGGAAGAGGTGTTTTATAACTTTAACTACCAATTTGCACTGTAATGGTCAAACGTAATTTACAAATGATGGCCGACAAAAAAAAACTGACTTCATCAAATTCGACAAGTTTGATTTACGGATTCGTTCAGGTAATTTGCATGATACAAGACCAGTGCGCTACGATCAGAATTGCGCAAAAATATAACCGTTTTCTCATCGTTTGAAAAAATTAATTATTGTTTGATGAATTTAGGATGCGTGTCTAATCATATGTAGTTGAGTTTTGCGTAGAATTGTATCGAACTCCTCGAAGTGGCATACGCGAGACGTCACGTGACAACAGTTAGTCAGTCATGCAGTATAAAGCCTGGGTCAAAGAGCAATTGAATACAGTAATTATTCTGTGCATCCCTCGTAGCCGCTACTGCTCGCATTGTTTTATTAATTTGAAACCAAAGGTTGTTTGATGGCCTGACGTGAGTTGTGGCGTGGCATGTGGCAATGGGTGTATGGAGATACTCTGAGGACTGGAGGTCAACTCACGTACCACTTTTGACTGGAAAATACTGAATCATTGATATTTAAAGCTCAACCTTGGAATTTGTCAGTTGTTTGGAACGTAGTGTTAGCAGAATGCTGTCGTCAACAAGCAGGCCATGAACTACAATCCCTTCAACCTAACCTTATTTGACATTGAGAAAACCTGCTGATGTATTATGCATTTTTGCGACATGCGCCGAAGGAAACTGACATTGTAAAAACAAAAAAACAAGGTGGACGATTGCTAATAATTGTAGAGTGTCGAACTAAACTAGCGTGCCCAGGCTTTGGAGTAAGACAAAGCACATACAGTAGCGTACAGCGTACAGCTTGTTTAGTGCATAGTTCCACATAGCTCTCAGTTCTCAATCTCATTTGGATTTATCTTTCACGTTGTTGTTGGTTTGAGAATCCTCTGTGGAACCTTGAACTTGGACAGGAGGAGAAATAAATAAACACTATTCTATCCGCTGAACTTCAGAAGGTTATTCACATGGATCATTGAGGCCCTCTCCTTTTGTTCCAGCGGCTTTAAACCTGGGATCCATGCAGAGACTCTTTAAACAACATTATTTACTCCCAATGGATGATGCTTTAAATTACCTAACTACTTTAATATTCATATGAAATGAACGCCCTGGAGACAAGCCAACTGGAGTTCATCACGCCGTACAATAACATGTAACAAATAAGTCAACATATTTGTGGCGTCGCATAAACTAGCCAATAAAAATTCAACGGGTGCTATTTGAGCTTACTAAATATGGACAAGGATTGATTTCGAACGCCGTACGCATCCATTCGGTAGAAGTAAATCGCATGGAGAATTCATGCAATGAGATTAGGAATTTAAGCTACAACGCAGTAAGTATTCATTGTTACGTTTTACTACATAGCATTTTGTCAATTTTTTATGCAATTTAGTTTAAATCGGGATGAGTTTAATAGGTAAAATTATGTGGGAAACGGAATAAATTTACAACAATAGTCGACCATGAGTGATATGCGTTATGTAAGAGTGATTAAAGTATTGAAATCAAGGACAAAAAACTATTTTTAGATTTAATACATTTTTTATCATATTCAATTTTCAATTACAGATTTATTTTAGAGCCGACTGTTGTGTTGAATATGGCTTTGACACCTATCAGTGTGAAATATTTTGAAATATACAAGTATTTTGATATGTGTTAATCATACTCGATTTCGGATTCGCAATTCGCACATAAAACGAAAACGTAAGACTGCACACGATTCGTGGGTCTTAGACACAAATATTTTTGAGTAAATCTTTCGGAAATGAATGCTTTTGAGCTTGTGCAACAGAACTGAACAATACTGCTAAGTTGAATTTTTGCTACAAATGTGCAAACCACGTTACAAATGTCGTTTACCAATAAAGGTTACTAACTTGAGTATAATTAACCGTAACGGTGCTGCTCAACTTCCGACGAGTCGCTACGAATCCTGTATTCACTTTAAGTATCCAATTGAGATTTGGTGTGTAATTCAGAAAGTTCCAAGCATTTACATATGATTTCGGGAAAAAAGTTCTTCCCCATAATGTTATGCTCATTGAGCTTTGAGCTCCTTCGTAATCATCTTTCATCTGATATTTACAGCACATTGCATATTGAAAACGCTACAAGTACGAAATACCCTTTGGAGCAGTAGATTTCATCTTTCATCCCTCAACCTGGATTCCTAATTTCCAAATCCTGGCCAACCAATACCCTAGAACCAATTTACCCGTATGACTCACAAGAGTCACAAATAAATAGGACGGTTAAGGAACTGACATCGAATCATCTATGTTTGTCAATAATTTAGTCATCGGCGGTGGTGGTGTGAGGTGTGAGTGATGAATAAACACAATAGTCATGCCCACCCTGAGTCATACCGATATGACAGACTGGCGTCGTTGTGTTCACTTCAATGGGATAGGTGGACCATCTAGCGGATGTCTATTACTTGAACGCGGGATTATAGGCCGGGCACACGACTTCAAAACTATTGATATGAAATGAAAAATGAATACGGCAGCATCCAGTATCTATGTAGTATCTTCTGTAGCAGCTACATTGAAGGACAACCTCTGACCTGACCTCCTCCTCCTGACTGCTGCGTGTCACCTGTCTGTTAGTTGTTCTTTTGTATCGTACGTAGTGCGGGACCGTAAACCTCCTGTTGCCTACACACTACACTCTTAGTCACCTTCCTGTCGCCAGCGCGCTTCTGTGTTCTGTGTCTGGCGTCGTGTGAAGCGTGAAGTGAACCCTACTTTTGACTTTTGCTCTCTGCCTGGCTGGTACCTGCCTGGATGACCCACAGCATACCGGCTTTCAGAGATATTCCGCATCCAACATGTAAAATAAAAATTATGAAAAATTGGAAAATATGTTCATATATGTAATGTATGCAGCGAAAGACGCGGGTGTAGGCATTACGCTTGCAAAGAAACACCTAGTACTTAACTCAAAAAAGGGCCTCGTTGTATCGCTGCAGACAGCAGAAATAAGAGCCATCCATTTTTTGTTTACTGTATTGCACGGTGTCCTGAATTTGTCAAGCCCCTGAGACACGATTTGGTGCAAAAAATTATACAGGATACTCTGTTTGACAAGACAAATGATCTTACATTGAAAAAAAGCAAAAGTAAGTACATAATCATCAAGAATCGAGAGAAGCATGCTTAAGCAGCATTCTGCTGAAGTGCATCTCAGAGGAAGTACGTAATACGTACATTGTGTCAAAGGCTGTAACCCCCCGCTTGACCTGTAGACTGAACCAGATGCCAGACACTGAATACTAACTTAACTATTATTGTGGAATATAGGCAATTAATAATTTTCTTTGTGCGTTTCGTTTTACAGACCAGAGTGCAGGAAAGTAACTACACACAACAACTACGCGAAACAAGGACATGGCCTCCGGTGGTCCGCCGAGACAGTCCATGCGCCAGACAATCCCTCATCGGGTTCTCAGACAACCCCGTGGACCAGGACCAGATTCCCAAAGTTTCCAGTTAAATCCAATGCGTCAACCGGCACCAGACCACCAGCATGAGGCTCCGTCCAACTCCTCTCAATCTAACTCAATTCCCAGAGTACAAGGCCCAGGTCCAGGATTCCAGCAGGGGGGCCATGGCGACATGGTCTTGGATACAAGCTATTTAGAAGGATGTGCTTCACTGCTGGATCAAATCGACAGTAAGACTACCGACTACCTTATTCATTGTGCAATTCTGGATTCCCTGCACTCTTTGATTTGCTATGTTGTGGTCTCTTTCTCTTTAGGAAAGGTTGTGGTGGTCCTTAGAGATAAGCGAAATATTATTGGGATGCTGCGTTCCTGTGATCAATTTAACAATCTAGTACTTCACGAAGCAGTTGAGAGAATTCACGTCGGCATGGATTTCGGTGACATTCCTCGGGGAGTATTCCTCATTCGGGGAGATAATGTCGTTCTCGTTGGAGAAGTGGTAAGTACACATTACACAAATAGTCCTCAATATTTCTCAACGATAACGATGGTAGCTTCAAATACAAATAAAATCTGAGGCTTAACTTTGAAATGATTTAAGGACGCGGAGAAAGAGAGAAATTCGCCTTTGACTCGTCTTCCTGTGGAAAGGATCCTCGCCCTACAACGGCAGCAGGAAGAAGCCAGCAAGGGCAAAGAAATAAAGCGAAGCGAGCTGGCCAAGCTCCGAGGGATGGCGTACAGCTTTGATGCGGAGCACGATGCGGATTAAGTATGCTAGGTAATATAGTAGGAACGACAAATTTTTATTCAAGTTCATAAATCAGGAATCCAAATAAAATACAGTTCAAAAGTCTGTACAAAGCCCGAACTCAAGAGTCCCCTTTGGCTTCTTTGGAGGCCTTATATTCTTTATAATCTTCCATTCGGAAGCAGGAGATCTCCGTTTCATTTTGAATCCCTTGTGCCCCCAGCCGAAGACCAGGTTTCAAAGTAAGCTCTTCGTCATTCATGGTATTAATTACAGTGTCGTTTGTCTTGAAGCCATGTGGTTGGTACTCGATCTTGAGTGAGTCAAAGACAAATGTGTGATACGTCGCAGGAAGACTTCCAAAAGTGCTCATCCGTCCTCGAATAGTTTCCAGTAAATCCTCCGTTGTCATATCCAGTGAAATGTTTCTCAGAACGACCGGTTTCCAATTTCTAAACGCAAAACTTCGAATGAGCCGAACGGTAAGGGTAGCACTGTTCGTCTTTTGATCCAAGACTGGATCCGACGGGAGTGGTTCATCGTCATTGTTCATTGCTACCTGCAATCTGCAGCCCTTTGGTTTGTTCAAGTGTTCTTCTTCCATATCCTAAATAATACGTTTACTTTATTATTCACTTAGATTCTCGTAATTTATTTGTACAGGTATTTATTTAAGGTGAAATATCCATACTTTCGATTAGAGCGCTTTTGTGCCAATTAAGTTAGGTAAAATTCGTGAATTAGCACGAATATACTTCATATTTAGAAATAAGAAATGATAAAGTATGCTGGACTGCACTAAATACTGAATGTAAAATTGTAATGCCCATCAATTAATTAAAATCAGCTACTTGTACTCTCCTGTGTAGAATTAGATACTATATTGTGGCTATCAAACTGCTAATTTACAGTTATTTCAGGGGTTCGTCCCCCTATTGATATTACTCATCTGTTCTTTTAGTCATATCGTTTCCTTTACTGCAAATGTTCTCTCTATTCGACCACTAATAAATTCTGGTCCCTTGGAATGTCATTGAACTGGTTTACTGATTCTGAATACTGGTAAATTGAGCATTCGGAATTATTTTTAATATAGGAGCAATCAAAATGATGCAAATACAAATAAAACCACGCAGCACAATTAAAAAAGACTTCAATATTTTGATTTGAGTCATGGAATTCGTTTGTTGACTATCATTCATCATATGAAGTACCTAGGTAAGAAAATAAAATGGGTCAATGCCGTCGGTTTGGGATTTGGGGGACATATCCGGTCACAATATTTGATGGACATCCATGCGGTCAGTCAGAATTTAGACGTGATACTGGTCATCAATCCTCTAGATACCTCGAAAAATAATGTTACTCTTCCCCAAAAAAGTCCTTGCGCCTGCATCTTGCCTAGCTAAAGTTCCCTTTTACTGCTAATTCATCAGCGCATCAGCTTGGACGCACAAGAAAGCAGAGTCAAAAGTCAGATGAAACTAGGCGTGAGTGTGAGTTGAAATAGTTGTTAATATCAACGCGCATATGTTATGACTTATGACATGACCGAGTCCGAAAACGGCCTTCACCAACAATTTCAGTATAAACTAAAATTTAATTTGTGTCTCCATCAGTCTTGTTATTCAGCTGCAATGAACCTATTCGAGCTAATATACTATAGCACAACAAATTTAACGGAGGTTAGGTTTTTTTGTCTGGTAGAAAGTTTAAAAATTCCAGAAACCAAGTAGCCTTAGGCGTTTTAATTATCAAAACCTAACCCATCTAAATAATGTCAATATTATGGTTAGGTCATGTTAGGTTAGGTTTAAATCCATGCAATATTCCAAAGTCTTGACGAATTTTTCGCGCAATAGTCGTTTTCGTGCTCTGATCTCTGATGCTAACGCAAGTTTGTAATTAAATCACTTGCTTAGATTAAAGTACATGCGCATACCATCCGGACCATCGGGACGCAGTTCATGTTTTGATTACTTATCGGGTTAAAAGTTTTCAAGAGACTCTCCAAGGTGTATCAAAATTTGTAAGTATCCTTTTCCTAAGGCAGCTCACAGCTCACCCACCATCGCCATCGTTTAACCTACATACACTTTTGACTATCAGAGCGTGAGCCTATGCATATGCATACCATAATCAATACCTATTGTATTTGCAATAAAATATCGCAAATACACTCAAGCTCAATAGCTCTAGCTCCTTCCATAACATGTTTCCTCACCATGATGGAGAATTGAACCTGAAATTCAACTACAAAAACCCGAGGTTGCGGACGCAGCGTGATGCGAATAACGTTTAACCGAAGTGTCTGATTTTTGGACTACTTACACTATTGTAAACACCTGTTCTTTGATGAACATATTATTTGCAATTGCGACAAAAATTTCTCTATGAATTGTCACAGGTCATGCTATGAATTTGGGTTCCAACCAGAAAGCGAGGCAGCAAAAAGTGCTATAGCAAAAAGCGCGACAGTCGGATAGCCTAACCTAATCTATCCTAACATAATTCGTGACGCGCTTTCTGGTGTCGCGCTTTTTTTGTGTCGCACTTTTTGCTGTCGCGCTTTTTCTTTTGCCTGATACGATGAATTTGACACTATGAATTATCCGTACCTGCTATGAACTGTCGCCCACATCAACTATGAATTGTTCCCTATGATTTGTCGCGCTAGGAATTGTTCTGCTAGGTTGTAGGACTAGGTTATGTCATGGGGATTCGCAAGGGACATAGCGAATTTAATTACCTTTAAATATTCAATGTTGAACTCATCAACTAAACGGACGCTTGAGGACTTTTTGGAGATGGAGGCACAAGCTACAGCTGATCTCGTTGGACTCCACAACTAATGACACCTGACCACTGACCACGTTCATATACTGTTAATACACTACTGTCGTATCGTAAACCAGACTTACTGCTATCTAAAACTCATGAAAGTGTTAGGAAAATTATTAAACGAAGACAGAAGAAAGATACGATTTAGCACATGCATAAACACTTCATATGTACATACGGAAGAAGTGGGTAAATTGGTAATTCAAATGAGGAGGAAAACGGGGAAATTTGTACGTTGACCAGAGATCACATCACATCATGTGTGAAAGTATTACTATGTACATACATACACAAACAAACCACAACACATCACGTATCAGACTGTCTGGCTTGGTTAGACTGGAGTTATTTGATCATGTAAAATTTTAGATGGAGTTTTATAGATGGAGTGATAAAAAGTAACGGAGAAAGTAGTGAAAAATACTAGATCGATGAGATGCTCTTGGGCATTATTATCATTAGAACATTATTTACAATCCTTGGTTTCAAGCCTTGAAATCTTATGGAGCGAAATACGGCAAACGGACATGGCATATTTGATATTCAAAGTACGAAACGAATCTCTTGAAGTTATCCAGGTTGAAGTGATTATATTACTTTAAGGATTAATTTAATGACATTCTAAATTCTAAATTCATTCGCTGATAAAAAGCCTGACCCCATCCCCATATCATATCCTCGAATTTAGCGTTTCGCTATCGCTATCAACATCGTTTCTTGTGGCTTGTAAAAGACGAGAAGAAGGGCATTGTGGAATAAGAGCATGCGAGTGTCTGGCGCCAAATGTAAGCTTAAAGTATTCCACATTTCAAATCCAAAATCTGAATCTGAGGAATGAGTTCGACTTTCTATTTAAATTCAAATTGTAGATTGTGACTTGCAGTGAGTAGTGGTAGTGAGTGATCGGTGATCGGTTTTTCCTAGTTGTCTTTCAGGTGATGTACGTTTTGATTCCATGACACCTTACCCTCTGAGCTACATATACTTCCGGTTCTTTTAATAGTCGACGTCGATAGTAGAACCCAGTCGGTAGTCTAAAATTACTAGTCACTAGTGGCAAAGCCCGACAGAATCTCACCGACACCAGCAACCAGCGGCCCCTACTTTTGAGAACTTCGGTCAGCAGCGGAAGAATGTTGGTGGCAATTGAGTGCTCTCGTCGTCTAGGGCTATGTCTCCAGCATGTACGACCAACCATCCAATTCACCTCAGTCCGCTGGAACAGGAAGCCAAAATGGCTAGGTACTGCTAAATCAAAAATTTTCAAAATCCCAGTCAAGCCGCCCCAACCAATGTATGAGGAGGAAGAAATGAAGAGGCTCACGGACAACCACAGGACGTATATTCGGTCACTATGGTGAGATCCCAACTTTTAAATAGTACAATGCAAAATAACTATAAAATGGTCAGGTCAGATTGTCACCGCGCTACACGCCACACGTTGCCTGTAATTGGTTGGTAGTGTTCTACAATACAATGGTACAGAACCAGGTTGAAGCACCAAATCGCTCCGTCTGAAAGCGTTTCGTATTCAATTTTGAATAGCAAGAGCAAATGTCTTGCTGGTTGTAGCAAACAGTCAGCAGTCTTAAAGCTGTCTGTGTACTGTTGACTGTTTGATTTGATTCTCTGAGCCCAGTTTTAACCAGCTATTTTGTGTAATTCTTTGTTGACCCAAATTGAAGTTGAGCAGGCTCTGAACTCTGACATAAATATTTGAAACTGAAAATGAAACCGAAATAATTTTTTGATTCATTTGCGTACGTTCCAAGGCTTTGGAAATCTTAATCTTATCGATATCGACAATAAATTTTCCGGAAATTGAGTTGAAGATGGGCTTAATATCCGGTTCTATTGTATGGAATCAGGAATCAGTGCATAGTACGAGAGTACATAGTTTGCAGCCAGCAAATATCAATACCAAATACCACGGAAAATACCAATGTTGCAGCATACCTATATCGTATTTCTGCAAACCGCCATATTTCTATCTCCCTCCACACATCTTATGTTAACTATTTAGAGGATGTGGGTGCCCTCTGCCCTCGTGTAATTATGCAAAAATCTCAACTTTGTGTTGACTTCAGGGTCGACTAGTAGGCTATAACACACCAGAGATTGCTTACACACCTCCCATTGCATCCAAATTTGCAATGTGCAAAATTAAATATTTTAATCTTGTTAACTCGTCTAATTATTTCTTGTAATTCTACAGGTTGTATCAAAGAGCAGAGCATGAGAGATTAGAAGCTGCTTCACAGGACCATGCCAGAGAATCAACAGAAGAAGCTGAAATAGGAAAACTAATGGAAGACATCGAAAGAGATAACGCTAAAGTTAGAAGTATAAGAGAAGCTGCCCTTGTTGAAGAGTTAAAAATTAAGGAAAATGAAATACTGGCTCGGAAAGAAAAGCTCGAACTTTATCTGTTAGAAAAACAGGAGGCAACCGAAAAAGATGTTCAGTTCCAAATGGTGAGACGAGGCATTCGTAGCTCTTAACTAAGAATTTGCGTTCTCGAGCATGATTTGATAGTTTCATATATGTAATAACGTCACTCATTAATTTCTAATTCAAGCTCAATTGTGTAATAATGAGTTTATTTGTAATATTTCAGGAAAGATTGAAACATGCTATTCGGCCGGATAACTTGGATGAAGCCATCGAAAAAGCTATATCTAATCCGACTGATCCCAACTTCGGGATTGATAAGACAGGGAACCGGTACTATGGTCGAGTCAATTCAACCGTAGCCACACCCGCTTCGGAACTATAGATAGAAAGCCCCGTGTGTGCCCCGAGATTCTAAGAACTTGACTCCATGTAGTATGACTAGACAAATGTTTAGCAAATAATGTACTGACATGTTTTGTATACATATATTGGTTCTCATTGAATTATTTGGAAAGAAAGCTACACTACATTTTCTACTACAAACAGTGCCTCAGTGTTTCGTGTATTCTTGAGTTCTGGATTCAGCAACTGTGTGTTTGCTCCGTGGTTCAGAGGTTGAAGCCTCTTCTGTCATCATCATTGCTCTGGACGGTCCTTGGCTGCCTCTTCTTACGGGTGACGATGGGTTCGAAGCTGAGTGATCTTCAACGTCAGGCGACGTTACAAGGTTCGCCTCCATCAATCCACTCGACTCTTCGAATCGGCTGGAGGTTTGAGATCTTCGATACGGACGTCGCTTTTCTGAGATCATGGATGTGGGTGAGACAGAGTCCTCCAGCGTTCTGTCTGCCAACATTTTGACTGTATTGCTCACTTCACGAAGACAAATATTCATGTCTTCCAACTGACTCTTGATCAAGAGCACTTCTCGTGACAGATGACTCGACCCACGATCTTGTGTTCCTTTCATGTCCACAAACATTTGGCTGCTCTTTTTGTCCATTTCCGAAGCATATCTGAATCAATTCAAACGTTTCTCTTACTAGTTTAGGTTTACAATCGGCGTTTCGCAGGACGTCAGATGAGCCAAAACAACAGGAGCCAGGAGCCAAAGTAAGTAAAAAAGTAACCATGAAGAGTAGGTCTCCAAAACCAAAATGGCTTAGGTTTGGTTATGTGGAGGCTCACGGAACAAGTAAATGCCCTTTAAGTTAGGTTAGGTAAAGTCTTTGTCTCTTTTGGGTTGTTTTGGCGGTTTTCGCTCTTACTACCAGCACCAAAATACCGACTAAGCACTCACTTGTCCATTTTAGTTTTCAATTTGACAATCAGGTCCTCTGCAACGTCATTTGTGGCCTTCATCATGGAACTGGTGTGATCGGTAGGTGGTGCGATTTCATTGTGGGCTGACCCACGTTTCCGTGTGTGCTGCGTCATGACGATTTCCAGCGCATCTTTACTCAGTTTCCCATGATCTTTGAGATTAGGGAAAATCACTCCTTTTCTCTGATGAAGAGATCGCATATCTCGCATGCCAAACTGTGGGTAGAGCAGACTTCGATGTTGAAGTGCATCTTCGAGTTGACTGGCGACTTTCACTTGTTGTACCAGTTGCATGTATTCCCCTGTAAATTGGAAACCAAAAGTGTGCAATCTGGAGCAGGATCTCCAAGGATACTTCACACATTATTTGTAGTAGCATTATTCGTAGTTGAACCTTCTCGTTGCATGCTGCTGATGTCACAGACGGCGAGAGCGAGGAAGAGGCTTGAAAGTATGATGGAAATGAAGATAATGAACAGAGCCACGACAAGATGACTCGTGAAAGGTACAATGACTGCATTTCTACCATTGTCAATAAAGGTACGAGCAAGATCTATTTCTCCTATCATCATGGCGAAAGTCTGCAGAATATTCAAAGACGACTCATTCAATAAATGAAAGCATTTCTAAATCAAATGAAACGTCAAAGTAAACCAAGCCCCGTGTTATGTCGCCTTCAGCGTTGCCTCCCCAATTTCTTTCCATTCAACCATTAGTTGGGTTAGATTTTTCGGAACGCCGAAGACGACCGTGCAGGCGACAAAAGGCTCCAACGATGGGAATGGGAGACAACGGTGGAGGTGTTCATTTCAAAAGGCTTGCGTTTATCAACTAAAGCTAATTTAAATCGATACTATCTTGAATCTGCCTGGACCAATTTGAGCAAAATAGCTTTTTACCTTGAGAAATGTGAAACCCACGCTATCAAAGTCCTTCTGAGTTCGGAATAAAAAGTGGAGCGTGAGACTGAAGGCAAAGAGCAGACCCAAGTACGTAAACATGCATTTCAAAATGTTCGTCGCAACTGCAGCAAACATTCTAAATTCAAAACAATCAAATTCTATTATTGGATCCCAATGTTTCAAGAATCTTCAATAATATGGTATTTTACCGGATATAGACGCCAAATACTGGAATTTTCCCATAGAGTGTAACCTGTTGAATTACATGGATTTTTACAATTACTGCCGTTTATGCCATTATTTGAGCTATTACCTGTATTGTCCATCCAACAATGAGACAGACAGCTGCAAAATGATCCCTAGCACCCACAAAGCTCTTAACGCCACATTCCGCCAGTGAAAGTAACGCCACACTTGAGACGAGGACCAACTCAAGCATATTCTCCACCTGGATACGCGATCAAATGGTTAAAATTGAAGACAAAGGCAACATAAACATGAATCTTGCATCAAAGCACTTTCATGATTATTTTAGATGATCAACTTCTCAAATTGCAAAGATGGATATCATAAATAATTTACCTGTACTACGTAATGAAGTGGAGCCTGAATAAGTTGGATCATTTCACGAATTCCCAATAGAGCCGTGAGTACCCACAGGATTGACCAAACTACAATATTCCGCGTACTGTCCATACAGTACCGCTCATGACTATGTTCTCCAAAATGAGCTCCTTCTTCTGTTGACCCACTCGGCTCGACAATTGTCCCGTTTTCATTCTCAACAGGTTCCATCGGTAGACGCGGACCATCCGATTCATATTCCATGAAAATAACTGCAGTGAGGAAGGCGAGGAACACGGCAAAGAGCAACATGTCCAAATAGAGATACCATCTAAATATTATCAGAAGATCAGAGTTTATGGAAGTATCTTTAGAATATGATTAGAATAACTTATTTGTTATTGCCGCTTTATGATGAGTCTCGTTGGTACAGTAAAACGTACTTCAATCAACATAATCGTGATTCTCAATTCTCACTTCTCATCTTGCTCGAAATCGAGGTTTTATGAGGACGCTTCCAGCCAAAAATTGCAACAACAAAAATAGCGACACTTGGAATCCCAACCAAACCTAATCCGTTTTGCGCATCTTGTGTGCCGCTGTTTTGGCGTCTGGATTTTTGGTGTCGCGGTTTTGCCTGTTACGCCTGATGAGGGCTGATACAACTGCTACTTCAGTATTCACGGTGGTGCTTTTTGCTACTGATTCACTTAGAGTTAAAAAGGCGATTGGCTCAACGTTCGTAGAATCTGAATATTATAAATAATGTGAAAATAATGTGAAATTCGGTCTTCTCAGGCCACTAAACGACTTAATATTGCTCGATTCTTTCTACAAAGTGCAATTCTGATTTATACCTGCTATTCTAGTGAATAGTGATACCATGTTGGTAGAATGCTCAATTGACCGGACTCTACTCTAAATAGCACTTTTAAATGAAACGTTGGAATGAATATGATAGAAGTGTCCTCAACTTCCACATTTAGGCAATGAGTCTTGAACATTACATACTTGACTTTCTTCCATTTGAGCCTGAGGAGACTTTCACACACGGGATGGCTGAGAATACTTGAGTCCTTGCACCGCGTGAGTCCGTGCAAAACGCCCATTTCCCTCAGAATGGACTCCGTTTCCTCCCGATTTTGCATACTGAGCAATTTGTCATTGGGAATATCTTTGGGAAAGACGGTGAGGCAGGTGTAGTCGAACTGGACATAAAACTGTTTCGACTCCGCATCACATGTCTCAATATTGGAAGAAACGCAGCGATCCAGGAATGGCGGAATGATGTTGGGAAACTTCCGAGCCATGTTCAGCAAACTTACTCCGTCCATCAGTTCAGCTCCCAACTCGTGGAGTATCATTACTGCCTCCGCAGAACCCGTCTACGGTCATTCAATAAAACACAATATAAGTAGATGGCGCGCCACTCGTCCTATCTTCGGTAAACGAATTAAACATGGCTTTAAATAAGCAAAAATTAGCGCTAAATGTCCAATTTTGTCATGGAATTTATTCAGAAGCTAAACAATACAATCTGGAAATTCGTCAATGCCGATATTGCTACGAGGGCCGATTTAAAAGTTTTGTGGTTCCGATATTTGCGAGAAAGAAAACGACCAAATTGTTTTATTTTCTTTCAATATAGTCTAATAGTAGCTTAACACACATATCCTATTTTACCCTTGCTGGTTATTTGCCAATTAAAAAAAAAATTCAAACGCTATTGGAGTGCCTAAAATTCACTGTATTTTCAATACTTGTATGGCTTTACCGGGAGTCATCAAGATGATTCGTTGAAATCCAAAATACCAAGTCATAGCCCAGTTCCATGGGTGTCAATTCATGTCTATTCCAGTATTGTGACAAAATTGTGTATGCAGATTGCAGCCTTCCTAGTAATTGGGGTCACATTGTCGAATTTAGGACTGAAAATTGGGAATATTCGGAAGACAGTTTCTTGGAATTATCTGCATGTAGAGTTTCTCCAGCGTAACTATGTTTTTGCTCAACTCTAACTTGTTCCTCCCGCTCAATTAAAAACACATTGTGCGTAGCTGCTTCCTCCAGAAGCCGTGAAACAAATTTGGGAAACGCAACCGGTCGGTTGCATCTGATTTTTGCACGTGTTGCGTATTAGAGCGCTCTGGTTAAGGAAATTTGGACAACTAGCCTCAAAGTTGGTCATTCCCATTTGTTCAGATGTACTTCCAACCATTTATGACGAGAAAGTTGTTTATTGCCTGCAATAAAGAATTCCAGTTGACTTGGCAACATGGGGTACGAAGTGCTGTGTCCAAAGGGTTAAGAAGCAAAGCACGCCTCGGACAATGTTTTTTCAAATGGTTAACTCGAGGACTAGGACGCAGTAAAAGTTTATTTTCCAAATGCCCATTTCATATGCAATTCTACGCTCCTAAAGTTCCCACGGGTTACTTCCAACTAATCAAAATTTAGGGCAAAGTTTGATTAACGGCAGGACTTCCGGGAGTCTGTACCCGGGTCATGAATGAATTTGCCGTTACAGAGTTTGAAGCGGCGCATACATCTCTCTGCTGTTGCGATAGAAGGCGGAAGTTCCCCCCAATACTTGCCCAAAATACCGTGGATATAAATCGGCAAACAATTCTGCCGTAACAGAAAACGTTTGGCGAGCCGCCACTGAAATTTTGACGATTTCATGACGACGCTCATTTTTTGACAAACAAAGTTTGATAACTAAACGACGAGTTGGAATATGAACTTGAAATTTTGTGCCATTTATTACATCAACATGGACTGTTGATTGTCACCAAAACCGACGTACCTCAACTTGTCTAAATACCCGAACCGCAAAACTTTTAAATCTGCCCTCGTACACTTTGTATCTTCTAACCATACTATGTGGAATATAATTGGCGAAAAGGTTGAGTATATCGGTTTCTTAGGCGAATTAGCAGAAATTAAATGCGCCCGTAACCGCGAAGTACTCTCTTGCACAAAAACGATTTCTAACATTCAGAAAAATTGCCAAGCATCGCGCCGACGATCAACTTCATTTTAACCTGGATTGCATAGTAGAGAGGTGTTTTCCCGTCGTTGTCGATTGCGTTCACAGTGCATCCAGAAGCAATAAGCTTCTTGAAGCTGGCTCCCATTTTAGCATAATCCGACTCCATCCCTTCTACGGTTTCAGCCGCGTGGTGTAGCGCATTCTTGCCCATTCCGTCTTTTGCATGAATATCTGCTCCATATTCCAAAAGAACCTTGACGCAAAAGAATTAATGAAACGTGATGAAGTCATACTACTTTCGGAACGGCTTAATGCTGCTGAACAAGTACAAATATGTGAAATTAGGCTATGACATAAACAGGGAGAATCTTTTCGTTTTAAATGC